>PQWD01002116.1:0-11062 GCA_019425675.1 Leucinodes orbonalis | reverse complement strand
TGTAACTTTCCGTGTCAGGTCATCTCCACATATTGATTATTTATAATTATAAATCAAATCGAAACGAAGATTTTTATAGCATCGTTTCGTCTTCCTATCGCAGTCTTTTGTTGGACACAGGTCTCACATTTTGCACCAGATATCCTCTTATTTGTTAATGATCTTGTTTGTTAACAGCACTTAATCTTAGTGAATTTCACTGTGAATCATTGGTATAACAAAATGCCGTGTCCTTTAGCACTTGCCAAGTTCTGAGTGCTTACGACTTAGTTGTTGGAAAAGTGCTTTAATAATTTTTCACTTTGCTCCACTTTCTTGTTCGTATCTGTACTTAGAAAACTTATAAATACGGACTTGGTGTTTGCTTTTCCTGCCCATCCGTAAAGACGCTTTCTTTACGGATGGGCAGGATAAAAAGCATACAGATCCTAATCATGTTTCAACCTTTATTCAATTGAGAAAGTGAATTGATTGTTCCACTTTCACGGCCATGCGCCCGAGTCATCTTGAACTCTTACACCCACGTTTTCTATGAATTTAACAACAATTAGCGTATGGAGATGTACTCTCTACAAAAAGTATGAGTCATTGGTTGTGTAGGTACCCTTCTATGTGTTACGCCGCTAATCTTATTTGTGATTCTTGCTTGCTTGCTTGTAAAAGCTTAGGTAATATACATTACCTTTTATCATGATTATAATTTGGCAATTCAACATTTAGTGCCTTGTTTAATCGTCTTTTAATTCAAAGAGGTACGATGCAATTAGTGTTTCCTGGAAATATTAATCGCATGAAAATAAAATGCGATATACAAATAAAAAACACTGCTCTTTGGTGCCCGGTTCCACGGTGATAGGTTTCCGCTGAAGGCAGCACACGTTCCATACAACCAAGACGATTTGTCGTTAATGACGTGAATTGTCTGTCTCGCTCGCACTTTGCATTAGGGGAACAAGTGAAAGTGAGATGCCGAAACGGCTGCGTGCGCGCATCGAATGGTGAATGTAGGCCGCGACCATCTTTGAAACCCTCGCTACCTCGTCTCGACAAGCGTAAAGCCTTGTCCCCCATGGATACAAAAAAACGACATTGAAGTATTATTTATTCTATTAATAAATCATAATAGATTGAATGTTATATTTCATATTGCACTTTGCTAATTAGTTCTGGTGCTATCACAACATTTTTTAATTCCCTCGTAAACAGTTTTTTTTATTTTGTAGTGAAGTTCACCACTACTACGAGTATAATAAATAATAATTGTACCTTCTGCATTCTCAAGTAAAAGCTATATTTATTGGTTTACGTATGACTTGGAGATGATTTTTTCTTGGACAATAGATAAATAGATAGAACGTTGCATTTTATGCCCAGTTTTAGAATGCCGATTTAAACTCAAGAAACAATTTGCATTAACTATGTTTTATATTTTAAAGTTAAGAAATAAATTTACCTGAATGTCAGTTGAAAAAAAAAACAATTTAGAATATTTTAAGTGACATCATTACTTTAAAACAAGAAGTCACTGCAATATGAACCTAAATAGAACTCGATGTTATTAATGAAATAGTTCATTAGATCTAAGAGCGTCGACGTATAATGCGTTGTAAAAAGTAGGCTTGATTGAAAAGGTAGGCTCGGAGGCCGAATCGTCACTATTGTGAATGTCGCTTTATCTGGAGAGCGGTACATTGACACGTTAGTCGGCAGTCAGAGCGAGGTGCGCGCGCGGACGTCCGGCGATAAACAGTTTCCATGTTGCAGACCAAATCGGAGGACGAGCCAATGGTTACCAAGAAGAAGTCTAAGATACCATGCCTGTCACTGTCTTCGTTTCTCCCGGCGTTAGAGGGTACGGTACACTTGTGTTGACCTCTATTTGTGGCCTCGCAGCTACCGGTTGCGTTCACTCGTCTCACTGCAACTTTCCTTGGTCAGGTGTCGTGCAATGCGTTTGTGTAATAACAGGGAGTGATATTGTGCAGTGCTCTAATACCCATAAGTGATGTCCAGTGTAGTGTTATGTCAGGTGTTTTGTCCGTCATGGCTGTGCATAGACAATAACAAGATTTTGTTTTGTTTCTGACAGCTAGTTATTGCCTATGTTTCTATTTTTATGAACCATTTATAAAATCGCAAATGCGCTAATACATAGTTTTAATTTATTCTTACCTTTATACGACATAATACATCATAATCATTGAACATTTATTTCCCATAGGTAATCATTTCGACATTAAGTGTAATTCATGTGCTAAGGCTCTCGTTAACTAAACGTCACCGCTTAAGTTTTATGTGTTACGTGCTTAGCTCTAATCATTTATTCATTAAAAAATTATTCCTGCACTATATTTTTCTAATATTTTTCAAAAACGTGTGCATTTTTGTTTTGTGCCAATTTATTATAAGATACATTTAATAAATAGTATATAAACTGTTTTTAATCGCGAATTTGTGTTTAGTTTGCAATTAATTATACTCAAGATATAAGTTAAAATTAACAAACGTTAAATATGTTTACGTCAAGGGTGGGTTAGTTGGTAGGTTAATTCAGCACGCTTTAGGTGGCTAATTCCTGAAGTATCAAGTGCTATATTACACTAGGAAATAGCGTAACAAGGCCATTTGAATTGAATTGCAATCAACCACATGTTTAAAGGGGCTTTAAAATGAGTTCGTCTATTGAAGAATTATGTGGATTAGCAATGTGTAAGTTGCGTTAAAAATTAATTGGCATTCGATTTATATGAGTTTATTTATCATCAATACCCTATGGTTTCATATTGCTTTGACGAAAGCTGCGTGTATTTTTAAGTTTTAAAATTAATACTGCAAAAAAGACTATGACCATAAAAAGATACAATTTCCCTAAGGATTTTGTATTGTAAATAAGTTTGGAAATTGTCCTTTGGTCGATTGCCCCAATCTATTTTCTCTTTAACATGTCATCAATCGATGATTGTAATGTTTATAGGAAATAAAAAATATTTTATTTTTCAGCGGTTACAGCAGCTGTAACCATGCCAGGAGGCGGGGGACCAACCCCCGGTACCCCCTCGGCCAAGCCAAAGGTAAACTCAAAGGTACATATTACATTTATTATTACTGAAAAAATGCTACTAATTTCTGAATATTTTGACGACCTATGTGGAGTAATGGTCGGTTGACACATTGGCTGCTACACCAAGGGTTCCGGGTTCGATCCCCGGGCAGTACAATCATTTGAGTGCATGAACATGTTGTTTGAATTGGTGTGGGTGTTTATGTATAAAATGTATGTATTTACAAAAAAAAGTGTATAAGTACATTTATCCGTTATTTAGAACCCATATGAGGCTTAGTTTTAGGGCTAGGTGGCGCTGTGTGTATGTCAGTGAACATTAAATAATCAGAGCTATTTCATGAATTTTCTCTTATAAATGAATTTTAATTTATGAGTTGATTTACTTTACGTTAGCAACGGTCATTTTAGAATGAAACACCGGGGATCAATTAATTCTTTGAATTATTTTTTGAGCCAATTATAATTCAACTTCTTTTTTGTTTCAGGAAAAGCAAAGAACCAAAGTAGTGGTGGCCCTGTACCCATTTAAAGCAATAGAAAGTGGAGATCTCTCATTAGAAAAGGTAAATTGCGCGTCAAAGTCACACATATTAAAACGGATTTACAAACTATAGATATAGATAAAAAGTACGTAATTTATTTACAGGGCGCTGAATATGAAGTTATAGATGATACTCAAGAGCATTGGTGGAAAGTTAAAGATGAAAATGGGTGAGTTTTTTATGTTTTAATACGATTTTAGGAGACTTGTTTAAATACTATGTTACGAAGATGGCAATGCAATTTTCGGAGCCCCATTTTTGACAAACCGAACTGGAACATATGGAATTTATGTTGGAATAAAAGTCTATGTGAAAACGACACTTTTATAGATACTTAAATTTTTTAAATAATATTTTAATCTTTACTTAAATAGTGGTTGTGTGGCATCTTACTCGAGGAGTTCTATATGCTTTGAGAGGATTTAATGAAATACGTGGTCGTCTTACGAGTATGCATGAATCACCATAAAATACGACACTCATAGAAGATGTGCCTTACCGCTACCAGTACCTATCTCTGACCGTTAGCATTGGAAGTTTCTAGGTGAGGCCTATGTTCAATTGTACATTTAATGTCTCTGAAATACTAATTAAAATAACAAATAGACACTTATATTGACAAAGCTCCACAGGACGAACATAAATGTCACATTTTTTTATCTGAGTAGTGATCAAACTCGTATCGCATTTTACGTATACTTTACTTTTTTAAGGATACTAGAAGCATACACATAACATGTTGAATGAGTACCTTTTCTGTTTTATTGCTGTGATATTTCCTTGGCTGCTTAATTGTTATCTTGATCGCCACGACTATATTATTATGACTAACCCAGAATACAGTATTTCTTCAAAATACAAAAGGGTTTTGAGCAACAAACTTTAAAACGCAATTATTTGTAATAAAAGTAAAGAAAAATAATGTTGTGCACCGGTCTATAACTTTCGGGACAAAATCTACCAGAAGTGGCACATATGAATTATAATTTTATAATATAGGTAACGACCCTCGTAAAAAATATAAAAGTAAAAATTTTGTATTAATTTTGTTAAAAAGTAATAAGTGGAAAATAACGACTATGTCATTGCCACAAAAACTAGTTTAGACCGTAGAAATTGGTTACTGTAACAAGTTAATTAATTGGTGAGTTATTTCAAAATAACTGTAATCAGTTTCGATTTTACTTAATCAATTAATTAATTAACATTGGTTACATCCAAATTTATCTTAATTTAGACATTATTAGTATATATTAATTGGGTAGTTAATAACTGGCCTTAGTTAATACTTTTGTGATTTTCGATAAAAGTATCTAGTTGCATTCACAAATCAAGGTACAATATAAAACACTTAGCTTCATTGGAGATTATGAAGATACATGAACTATTAAGGTGCGATATGTCTTACATGACATGATGGCTTACATTTTTCATAAGAATTTGAAGATATTTTCTATGTGATTTCTATTCCATTTTTCAGGTCAGTTGGATATATCCCAAGTAACTACGTCAAGGAGAAAGAAACTATTGGACTGCAAAATATGAGTGAGTACTATAAATGCCATTTTGAATAAACCCATTAGAGCCTAAACAGATTTCAGTATTACTAGGGTTTATGAAGAATATAAACATTAACACACACCAGCCATTAAAATTCGAGCGATTTAATGTCAAATTTGCGAACTTCTTTCCAAAAGATATATTAAGCCCTGCCTGCCGCCCTTCAGGTCGATGTGTAAATACTAGGTTGAGCATTCTGCGCTCGCTAACTGACTAGTGAATCTATAAAGGCTATAGGCGAGCAACAGTAGTAGTAAGTTATGAAAAAGTGCTCTGGGGATCAAAACAAAAGGCGGCAATGATATGCTTGTATTTTATTATTTTGCCATCATAGATTGATTTTTTGGTTCAGTTAATTTTGATCAGAAAAAATTTTTATTTTTTTATATTGGATATAGGTGGTGTAAAATAAACACTAAAATAAGTAAGTGTCAAACAGTTCGACTTATTAACAAAATACAAAAATCTATGTGGGTTTTTCCCGATCTATAATTATGTACTTGTACGTTATTATTTATTTGAAAGTATAAACCATTTCGATTCGTATAGTAAAGTTCGAGTTTACATTCAATTCCATTTTATTGAAACTCTGGTCTCTATGCCTATTCTATTTTTTTATGTTCTTTTTACTTTATGATTGAGATACACTTTTATTTAAATTGTAGTTTGAAATATATTATGACAGCAGCGATTTAACATTGCTTTACATTTTTTCCATTGAAATTTAAATTGGGATCGAAATTGGTCACGGCGTTGTCATTTTTGTGTACGTGTTGCCGTGATTAGCTTTTTATCGTAAAGCAATTACTGACTGTAGCTCTTTCTGGAGTAACATGGACAGGTTTTCAAAAGTAAAACGAAAGAACGAATTATTCAAACCTTTACTAGATTAAGCCGAGAACAGAAAAACTTATAATGATTTTATGCCTACTATGAATTAATGAACTAAGTGTAAACATAGGCTAAGTTGTTGAAATGATGGCGATATTAAAATGATTGTTTATAATTGGTTATTAAATACATACACGTTTTGCACCTTTTTTGTTTCTAATAGATTTTTATTTTGATATCTTGTAGGCATAGATAATTTTAAGTCACGAGAGTAGGAAGCAAAACTTTAATTAAACCAATTTATAATACTGATTTATTTATGATACATAATTAAAAAAAACAATCCCTATATGCAAATTGTGGTGTTTGGTTTATATGTAATTTACAGTAGCAGAAGGTGTATTTAAATCTGGTTAGCAGTTAGTGATTAACCTTCTATTAATATTTATGAAATATAAATTATGGCACAAATATCGAGTTAGGGGTTCAAAATAAGAAATTCTGATTAACCTTTTAACAGCCTTTGACGGATCATCATCAGCTCATTAAACGTCCCCACCGAGGGGCACGGGCTTACCCGTATAGGGTGTTTAGGCCTTAGTCCACGCGGGCCCAGTGCGGATTGTACGACTTCACGCATAACCTTTGAATCTCTTCGCAGGCGTGCGCAGGTTTCCTCACGATGTTTTCCTACACCGGAAGAGCGTCGGATAACGTACATATTATTTCGAAAATTCTAAATCATATTGGTACGTGGCGGGACTCAGACCTCCCGGTAGGAGGGCAACAGTCCACACCATTGTGCCACCGACGGATATGTCAAACAAAAACAATAGATTTTCTATTGTGTCTAGAATCCTGGCAGTTAAAGGTAATCTCTCAGCAAGCAATTCCAAAATTATCAACCAATAATGTTCTATCATTCCGTTATACCTAGATATTACAATCTTATTTAAACATATTTACAATGCCATATTAAATAATATTGCAATTGCAGGTGTATGTAGGTGAGATGTCGCGACAACGCGCCGAGTCCCTCTCAACAAGAGACAAGGAAGGTTGCTTGTAGTCCGGAACTCATCTACTAAGGGCATTACACCCTGTCGCTATACACCAAGTGGTAAGTTACTTAGTATTTATTTGAATTGTTTTAAAAATTATAAGCCCTATTATGTTTGTTGTAAAGCCAATAATATTAGTATCTATTTTTTTTTCTTATGATATATGGGAACTAAACAACGGATAACATACTTATATACATTTTTTAACAAGTTTAACGATAAATTGGTTCCATAGCAACCATCCGCAAACGAAACATTACCACATAAAGGCAGACAGCCGGCGAGTTCTATCTATCGGACGCACTGCTGCCCAAGTATACCAGAGCTGATCAATTATCATAACACAATAGTGGTGGACTTGCTCTCGACTGAAAGGCCACGCCCTGCGACGCCCAGCTCCGCCTACGCCGGCTTTCACATGGTAAAGATACGTTTTTTATTAGGTCAAAACAAAGCAAGTTGGGCTATCTGAATTTTCAATTTTCTAACACATACTTCGTGTAACATACACGAAGTATGTGTTACATACACGTAGTGTGTGTGTACATATTCGTTTTGATTTAGTAACAATCAGAGATTTTAGTACGATTTATTGAGCTACTCGTAATTAAATGTAAAAAGCTCGATATAAGGATTTTCGATGTATCAAGGAAAAATAGTAAATCCTGCCATAGTTTTTTTTTGGGTCATGTGATCAAAACTCTTAATTGATAACTAGAAATCGGGAAAATGACATAGCCTTTTAAAAAAACTCATTCATAATCTTTACAACGACAACAAATAATGTAAAAGAAAGCATCAAGTCAATATCAACAGTTAATTTTCCTTGTCTTAATGATTTATACTAAATTACTAAACTCGGCCACAGAAATTTTGAATTTATCACAATTTATGTTTTATTTCTTCAATACAAGCTCCTCAAAAATTATGTATTTTAGCTTCAAAAGTAAACATTATATATTGTAACTTACCATGTACAATAATTCTCTCGTATTCTTTTATCGAAAACAAACCACTGTACGATTTGACGCGTGCGCGTCATAACAACCAGCCTTCACCAATTAGAGAGCGTCATTCGATCTTTAGCCGACTTAGCCGGAAATAGCTCAACTATGCTGGATCGAGAAATACAAATAGACGATCTAATGTCTGGTTTGAGGTTTATATTATTTTATTGTTGTACAGACAAATGGGAGATAGACCCGTCCGAACTGGTGTTACAAGACGAGTTGGGCGCGGGCCAGTTCGGCGTGGTCCGACGCGGGCGGTGGCGCGTCGCATCGACACCGCCGTCAAGATGATGAAGGAGGGCACCATGTCGGAGGACGACTTCATCGACGAGGCTAAAGTCATGACGTGAGTGTTCTTATGTTTTGTTAATTCACCGTGTATTAGAAACCTACATGTCCATTGGTTTCCTTTTTTGTTCGTTGGTCCATTGGAACAGGCTAAGGTTTGAAATCATGTTGCTTATTCATAAGTAGGTTATATTCTTGAGTATACGTCAAATTCATCCTCCAACCATTTAGTATTAGTTTAGTGGACTTTAGACAACTTGAAGTGACGGTTCACTGTTTTGTCTCATAGGCTATAATCACTTGAATGTCCATCCGTCAGACTAAAGATCGCTTTAGGTAGAGCTATTTTATGTACTAACAATATGTTAGAAATATAGATAACCCTCCGCATAGAATATTCGGACGCGGGTCTCTAGTGTGGGTCAACATCCGACCCTTCGCGCAGTACGATTTAAGATACCGGCACATAGAAAATAAGGTGTACTAAAATTAATATCAGAAATTAGCAAGTTGTAGATAGGTGACTTTCTTTATTGTTTTATTTCCAGTTTTAACTTTCGATAAAGAATTGCATTCCAATGGTGCAGAAAGAGACAAAAAACCGGTTTGTCACTCTAGCAACTGAAATATTGTTAATTTGTTCCTATAATGCGGCAATATTACGAGATTCAACAAAGTGAACGTCGCCGCGTGTTTGAAAAAGTTTAGCAACATGTTGCTGATGTTAAATTTACAACTATTCCTTGCACCGACAAGCGCCCATAACCTTTTTTATAGTTCATTGATATTAATAAAATATCCATATAAACCCCTTAATAAACAGAATGTCCGTATTGACATCAATGTTTGAGGTAATGTACCTAAATAGCTCTACCTACTTGGATCTTTGATTATTACACATTTATGAGTTTTAGTCATATAAAGAGATCTCCACGGCTTTCGGCTCTACCGACCGTTCATTCTTCTGTAGACGTGACTGACTCACTTACCCTTACTCAACGATGACTGATTTATTGAAGAATTAAATTAAGTATTTACTTTATTCTTCAATGTAATAATATATGTTATCTATTTTCTTTGTAATTTATATCGTAATATATTTGTCAACAGTAAACTGCAGCACCAAAACCTAGTCCAGCTGTATGGCGTTTGTTCGAAACACCGGCCAATATACATAGTAACAGAATACATGAGGCACGGATCGTTGTTCAACTACCTGCGGCGGACCTCGCCAGACCAGCTGGGACCCGCTGTATTGCTAGACATGTGCATACAGGTAACTAATGGATTTTTATTATAAATCTTGTTACCACATTTAATAGTATATGTACGCATTGCTCATGTAAAAGTTCGTTACAGACAAATAAAGTACACTGATTTTCGAGAAGAACGGCAATGCTATCTTCGGCGTAATCAACTTCGCAAAAAAAAAAAACAAAACAAAATCTTAGCTTTTGACATATTTGCCATATGAGGTCAAATCGTGGTTTACATTTTTGAGGGACTTTTATTGGTATTTGCTTAAAGTTTGCAACTATAAGGCGAATTACGGCATTAAATAAAAAATCAAGAAAAAATGCAACCTTTAATGTGTGCAATAAAAAAAATACTATAAGACACAAATAACCATGTACAAAATATATCAATAGAGATATTAACATTACCAGGCCTAAAAGCATTCACCCTGCACATATTATGCATGATATCAGTAAAACGAATCATGATAGTAAGAAAATCATGACTTATGAATTGACATATTAGTTTGGGTTACGTTAATTATATTCTAAAGTTCTATAGAGTTTTTATTTTATTTTAGGTCTGCAAAGGAATGGCATATTTAGAAAGGCATAACTACATTCATAGAGATTTAGCTGCGAGAAATTGTCTGGTTGGTGATGAAAATGTCGTAAAAGTGAGTATTATATGTTTATAGTTGCACCTCCACTAAATAAAATAATAATGTCATTTATATGTAATGTATGTAAATTTTCATTCAATTTATACATAGTTGTATTGTATGGTTGATATGGCAATTTTGTAGTGATGTGGCATACGTTAGTATGTGACAAGTTGATATGGTATTTTCCTAGTGTTGTGACATAACTTATTAGGTATGTAGATTATATCGATATTTTTCCATGCAACAAAATAAAAGTAACATTAATCAAATTAGGTTAATTATATCTAATATAAACATGAATCAAGTTTATTCAGTAGGCGATGTTGGCACAAACACCCTTATGACCATACTAACATTAAATTGTTGATTGCCAAATATAATGACGCGTTAAGGCGCCAGACACAAAAGACGGATGGATATATATGGATTCCCGGCATTCAATGGGTTAACAAAAATGTTATTTGTACGCAAAACAAATGTTTGTTGATTGAAAAACAATTGCATAAATGTTTACAGGTGGCTGACTTCGGCTTAGCGCGATATGTTCTAGACGACCAATACACGAGCTCTGGTACCAAATTTCCAATCAAATGGGCGCCCCCGAAGTACTTAACTATACACGATTCTCTCCAAATCAGACGTTTGGGCGTTTGGTAAGTGTACTTTTTATTTATATCATTTGTTTAAATCTAAAGAGTGTTTTGTTTAACATTTAATACAAGGTACCTACTATTTAATGGTCCGAATTGAAGATTCCTTATTTTGTTGAATTATCCTATTATCGACGAAAGTTATAGGCTATATAA
>PQWD01002115.1:95507-150792 GCA_019425675.1 Leucinodes orbonalis | reverse complement strand
ATTACAATAAAAACCCTCCAAAGACCATTTTAATGAAGCAAACGAGCAAAAAGGATGTTACATCAACTTAAAGGTCGGGCGCAAAACACCATAATGCTGGTAATGTAATTGGGGTATTTAAAGCTTGAGCATAGAAAATATACCTAGAAACAGCAAACATTTAACATCTCAAAAGAGTACTATTGTTTATTATTATTTCCTATTCGACCTATCGCAGTCCACTGCTAGACATAGGTCTCCCCCATTTTGCGCCAGACATCCCAGTCCTCCGCTTTTCTCATCCAGCCTTCACCAGCGACCTTTCCCATGTCGTCGGTCCATCGGGCCGGAGGGCGTCCTACGCTACGCTTGCCGCAACGCGGTCTCCACTCCAGAAAGGCCATAAGTTCTGCGACATACGTAACCAGCCCAAAGCCACTTAAACTTGCTGACCGGCGGGCTAAGTGAGTAACTTTTGTTCTCTTACGGATTAAATCATTTCTGATCATATCCCTTAGAGAGAACCCGAGCATAGCTCGCTCCATTGCGCGTTGAGTGACTTTGACTTTGATTATTATTTGATTTGTATTTGAAATAATATGATTTTAAATAATATTTACATCGATATGCAGCGCCAAAGTATTCCCATCAGATTCATCACTCAGCCAGAGGTATCATTCATAAAGCTGAAGTCAGTTGCTCGTGAAATTGCATTTAAACTATAAAGCGAAGGTTTGAAACCAATAGTAATTAAATTCACAACTCAAAAGAGTTTGATTGATGTGTTTGCAATTTATAAATACAATCAAATGAAACCTGTAAAGCGATACGCATGAAATGACAAGTTTCAAATTAATTCAGGGACTGCATCAATGTAAGTTTTTATTTAGCCACTTGAAAATTTTATTTCATTCAAATACATGATGTTGAATCTCACGCTCGTATAGATATTTTAAATGAGACAGTTTTCAATGCATGACCCTGCTAGAGCTGATAAATTTAAGCACATTTTTAAACTAAACATAAGAGTTATTGCACGCAAATTGAGGGTCCGCTGTATCGGGCTACTTATCGCGATTATGCCTTTTAGTCCTTTTTTTGGATAAGTTAAGGGACCAATCGCCGTGGGTTCAACCATACGTACCACGTAGAAGACTCGGTACTGAGTCGTCTAGGTACCACCGCAGTGCCAGATATCGTCCCTTGAAACAGGAGTGTTATACACTTACGTGTTTGGTGATGAAGACACTATAGCTAGTATAATTACCGAGTATTAGAGACCTAATGAGCGTCGGTGGCTCAGTGGTGTGGACTGTCGCCTTCCTACCGGGAGGGCTGGGGTTCAAATCCCGACACGTACCAATGTATTTTCGAATTTTCGAAAATATATGTACGTTATCCGACGCTCTTACGGTGAAGGAAAACATCGTGAGGAAACCTTCATGCACGCCTGCGAAGAGATTCGAAGGTTGTGTGTGAAGTCGTCCAATCCGCACTGGGCTCGCGTGGACGACTAAGGCCTAATCACCCAATACGGGTAGGCTCGTGCCTCTCGGTGGGGACGTTTATGAGCTGATGATGATGATGAGAGACCTAATATCTGTTGTCTCGAGTGACGGGCGCGGTGCGGCATCGATGGAGAATAGGTCTATGAGTTGTTGGCCTCAACCAATGCCGCTCTGTCATGGCCAGGCGTGTCACGTACCATAGGTGAGCGTCCTGACCGTCCTGTACACTTTGTCACATAAAAAAACCATAACTATAGGTCTCTTACCTTATATCTGACGACCCATTTGGTGTTGCGGTTGAGAGGTCGGCCGCAATATCAAGGGTTCCGGGTTCGATCCCCGGGCAGTACAAACATTTGTGTGCATGAACATGTCTGTTTGTAATGGTCTGGGTGTTTTCTATGCATAATATGTATGTATTTACAAAAAAATGTATATATGTATGTTTATCCGTTGTTTAGTACCCATAATACAGGCTTAACGCTTAACTTGGGGCTAGATGGCGCTGTGTGAATGTCAGTGGATATTTATTTTATTTATTTATAATTATTTATTTATATCTGTTGTGTCGAGTGATGGGCGCAGTGCGACATTGATGGAGAATAGTTACTCTCCATCAGTTGTTGGTCTCAATCAATACAGCTCTGTCATAGTGTCATAGTGACCGTGCTGTACACTTATGACATAAAAGAATTTTTTTAACGATTTGAATTATTTTACAGAACTGAATAAAAATAGTGCTATAATCAATGGAAGGACTACTCATTGACTTCATTCAAGTCAAACATGCTCGTTGATGTGTTGCAGATAACGTTCATCATTAATACCGGTAAAAATAATTCCCAAAGCGGTGAAATAGATTAAAGAATTACGGATTGAAATGTAGAAACTCATTAATCTCAATGAATTAATGAGTTTCCTCATTTTTGAAAAGTTTAAGCAAGAACAAGTACGCCGCTCTAACCCGAAACTTTCCTATTTATTCTCAGTATTAAACCATACGCCTGCCAAGTTATGGAGAAAAGGATCGTTGTGGCGTCATTGTCGCGGAGTAGGCCTAAAATCCAGCAGTAAGAAACTCAATATACTCTCCGGTCGGCAAAGAAGGCCGAATGTTGCCATATAGCTCTTCCACATTTATTTATTTGTTTAGGTACTTTTTTATGCTTTAAGTGTACAAGACTATCAGGGCGCTCACTTGATGCTATATAAGTGATACGCCTGACCATGACAGAGAGGTATTGAAGGAAACCAATAACTGATAGACCGTTATTATTCTCCATCAATCGGCATTGATGTCGGGTGCAGTGCGGCCACTGCATCCGACATCCGAAACAACAGTTTTAGGTCTCTTATACCCGGTGATTTAACATGCAACTGTAGCTAGTAAAATAGCCCTGAGCCCGAAACATAAAAGTGCATAACACTCCTATTTCACGGAACAATCTAGCACTGCGGTAGTACCTACCGTGACGACTTAGTATCGAGTCCACTACTAGTATCAAGTAGCTTTGTAAAAACTACTTGATTGTTATACTATTCTACATGAATTACAGCTGGCAGTGTGGTGACCAATAAGTTGGCGACATTTACAAATGCAAGAGCAATCGTGAAGGATGAAGACTGTCGAAATGGTAACTGTTATCGGAAATTTTCCGGCATGGAAACCATGATTGCAAGGTACTTACCTTCATGGTTTCCATGTTTTGTTTTTGAAAACTTAATACAAGAGTCACAATTTCCACTGCTTGAATAAGGAATCTCCCAAAAGCTTATCATGGAGGGGCATGGATTGCTTAATATTAAGCCCACATTGAGGGGATGTTCCATGCCCCTCCATGATAAGGCTTTTAGGAGCTTTTGGGAGACCAAAACATCTCCAAATGAATATGATAACAACCCATTTTTTACTTATAATAAAACCATAAACAAGCCTTTGCATATCAAAAGTTCAACCTGATTTCGTTTGATCTTAAAGTAACTAAAGATTTATGATTCTTAAGGTATCATTACGTACAAACAACGTATCAACAAAAATTATATCTACCAAACTGGAACAGTTTAACTCAGATATAACAATAATATTCAGCGCAAAACAATATTTTAATCAGCTTGTTGGAAATATTTTGATCAAATCTTATATATCCGAATGCGGAGGATGTTAAGTATCAAAAGTACTAATCTAATTAACATTTTGCAGACAAGGAACACAAAAGAAAATAAGGTTCAATAAAACCTTTTTCGCGGATAAGGACGAAGGTATCGTCGAACCAGCAAGGAATAATGTCTATAACCCTAATTACGGGTACGAGCCGTACTGGGCCGGTGGGGACTGGGTGTTCAAAACTACAACTGTCCATCCCAATGATACAACATCAGGCCTTTGCGGGGAAACATGCAGTAAAATTTATGAATAGTAAGATGGAGTTCTACTTAAATTTAGTTTAACCTGGCTACCATATTTCGTAATTCAGCTTTATAATCTATATATATAGTTTATATATATTGTATTTATATATATAGTATGGATCTTTCGCAACTTTGGAGATTTGAGAATCTGCCAAGATTGCGTCGAGGAAGCTTGGCATACTTTTCAAAGTTCGCAGATATTTTTCAAATAACTGTGGGATTTGAAAGTATGTCGGCAGGTCCGATATTGTATCGAATACTGTTCACACTTGAGAGACGGATCTTCCCGCTACCAGCTAGAAGCCCAGGATGCTATAGATCGACGGGCAAGAAGACTGATGAGACATAGCGAATTATTTGACGAGGCAAATAGTGCTCTGTCTCGGGTAATGCATTGGTTCACCGTGAATAATTTATTGTTAAATACTATAAAAACAAATGTATTAAGTTTAGTATGCCCAATGTTAGACAAGTTGAAACCAATATCACTCTTAATAATGAAAAATCAGAATTAGTTCAACTGTTTTTCTTGGAATATGTATTGATAATAGACTTCAGTGGGGACCTCATATTGAATCTCTTGCTGGAAGGCTTAGCTCAGCGGCATATGCGATTAGGAAAATAAGATTTTTGACAGATGTTGAAACAACAAGATTGGTAAATTTAAGTTATTTTCATAGTGTAATGTCATACGGCATGTTGCTGTGGGGTGCAGCTGCTGACATTCAAACCATTTTTGTACTGCAAAAAAGAGCAGTTTGCGCTATTTACCAACTTAAACCCCATGATTCTCTTCTCTAAGAGAATTACGTCATTATACAAATTTCTTTGAAAAGTTCTCTAACTTTTCAAAGAAATTTGTATAATGACAGTAGCGTCACAATATATTTATGAGAATTTAATGTACGTGCGTAAAAATATTCATATGTTTAAAAAAAAACTGTGATCTTCACAGTCTCAACACTAGAAATAGAAACAAACTTGCTGTTCTAAATCTTCGGCTACACAAAGTGTATACAAAGGGGGTAAATCTTTTGTTGGTAATTGTATAAAGTATTTTAATAAATTACCACAACATATTGTCGATCTTCCCTTACTTAAGTTTAAAGCTATAATTAAAAGTACTCTTTTGAAAAAAGGATATTACTGTGTTAACGACTATTTAGCCGATAACATTATTTGGTCTTAATGTGAAACACAATGTTTCAAGTAAAAATAATGTAATTAGGATGATAATATAGAATTATATAAATAAGACATATTATAGTTATGTAAAAACATATGGTAAAAACCAATAGTATTATATAAATTTTGACACAAAATGAGAACTATGTAAACCCCATTTTTTGAAAAGAGTAACTAACTACACGAGTTTCTTGCCGGTATCTTCTCGGTAGATAACAACCTCCCGAACCGGTGGTAGATTCATTAAAAATAACTTCTTGACGATTCAAAAGTGTCATGTAATGATTTATTTGAATAAAACATTTTTGAGTTTGAGTTTGATGGATGATGAGTCTAGTGCCGGGAGGCTGCAAAGTCTTGAACATTGCCGTTTAGTACCGTCGTCTTTTACAGATTGCATTTCGGAGAGTGTGCGTTGGTATTTTAAAATTTGATTCCTCCAGCACCATTTCACTATCGGAGAACTCGCTGTAGAGAGGACTTCCACCCTTAATTATCGATATACCATCATTACGCGCAAAATATTCGGTTCTGCCTTCAGCATTCGAACTGCAAGGCAGTAAAATAACCTTCCTGCGTCTGTGTTTCCCTATACGTTCAATTTAGGGGTTTTCATGGCAAGAGTAAATTGGCAGTTTTTGAGTTTGCGTGATATAACTTGGCTGCATCGTCTCTCTCCATCAGATGAGATCGCAGTCAAACGCACTCAATTTTTTACTAGCACTCGTTGTTCTTTCAAAGTTGTGAGGGTGGTGATCACTTACCATCTAGACTTCATTATGACGATCGATAAGATGCCGTAGATGGATTTATTTTAAAAATCTCTCAGATCCTTTGAGTTGCCTATTACATACAATGATCCCTTGACTTCGAAGGGATTTTTGTTTTGTTATGATTTCCTCTTTGTTAATCATAAAGACTTTATGAGTGGTGTACATTAAGCAAAACTGCTTGTACTTACAATTGCCAGTTAATAAGTATATATTTTACCACTTGAATATTATAATTAGAAGTGCCTTTTTTTAAAATTGCCCTACTTATCTACCTTTACAGTTACGGTTATGTATGTGGAAAGAACCGTTATTTCAAATCAAAGACATTTGTCAACTACTGCGAAATGAGAAATGAAGATTGTCTCAACCAACATGGTGAGCTTACTTAGCATACTATCCTTTTGGTAGGTGACAAAGTTACCAGGACGGTCAGGACGCTCACCTGATGGTAAGTGGTACGCCTGACCATGATAGAGCGGCATTGAAGAAGACCAACAACTGAAAGCCAGTTATTATTCTCCATCAATGTCGCACTGCGCTCGACACCACCGACAACTGATGTTATGTCTCTTGAACCCGATAATTTCACTAGCTACAGTGCCTTCATCCCGAAACACAAAAGTGCATAACACTCCTGTTTCAAGAGACGATATCTGGCACTGTGGTACCTAGACGACTCAGTATCGTGTCTACCGCCTAGTAACTAATATTACATAACTTACTTACTATATTCTCGGGAAATGTGCATGAAAACCTGCCCATACACACTGGACTAGACTGGTCTTGAACGGTCTTAAACTCTTGAGAGGTTTTGTCCGCATGGTTTGAGGAATGTCAATAACGAAGGACTTTTTCAGCAAGCAAATAAACTCGAATTAAAATTTAAAACCTCTCGCGATCCGAACGCACTAGCCGCTACAAATGTTTTTAAGCACTTAAATATGTTTTTTTATTTTAGGTTGGAACATCATCCATCGTGGACCTTGCCGTAAACCATTACCAGTGTATATTGTACTGCCTTCGACCACCAACGCTCGAATAAGAACGAGAGCTTTGAAAATATTAGGAGAATATTGGAACAGAACTAAACCGAGACTTCGGTCTTTTAACTTAGATCGAAATGAATATAATTATAAATGAAGATGAAACTTTATAAAGATAGAGATGTTATTTTTAAACTTCATAAAATTAAATATATTTTTTAAATAATACTTGTTTGTAATATGTTGCTGCTAGTATTACACCCGTTAGTACATTTCAAGTGAGAGAGATGTGTGATTTAAAAAATTTTCACAAAGTACCTACCACTACCTCTTCAGCCTATTTCACTGCTTGAAAACAGATCTCCTTAATTTTGCGTCGGATATTCTAGTCCAACGCTTTCACCGACGATTTTTCACAAGTCATCAAACCATCGCGATGGACGTCTACGCTACGCTTATCAAATCAAAATTTCCACACTAGAACTCAAAACAAAATACAAATATTACTATGCCATAAATAAAATTCATTTTTAATTTATTGTGCTTTGATGCACATTGACGAACAAGGACATGACAAATTTACTAACTTATTGAAAATTAAGTCATTTGTAAATCTATTGTAACGTTCAACTATTGACCGGCCAGTTCTCGCAAATGAACCTTATTGTGGTTAACTGATATGGCATTCACTGCGCCTGCCTAACATCCTGACAAATGCTAGTTTGGATTTCAATATCACTAACGCGATAAAGTATGTTATGCGACAACAGTTTGTGTTCAGAACACACACTTCTATATTTTGCAATAGTTGTGTGAACTAGACGACTCAGTACCGAGTTTACCACCTAGGTTTAGAATGTTTTCAAATTCTCTCATTTTAACAACTCGTAAAGTGCTTTTCTTTTCAGTCTTGTAACTCCATATCCTTCTTTCATTATGTTTACTACGAGCTCATTGCTGTGGTTCATGACGCGGTCCCTATATTTTGGCATCATATTTTTATTTCTTGTTTTATTGTTGAAATTCCCAAATTACTGTGTAGTTTAAGTTAAAATCCATTTATTCAATTAAGGCTGACAAGGAGTACTTATGAACGTGAAAAACAAAATTTTTTTTTTATTTTGCTATTTTTTTTCAATTACTATTAGTTTCCTTGTCTTAATTTTGATGACTTTTTTATTTTGCTATGTCAACTTGAAACTACAAATACAAGAAATCTTAGCGGTCGCAGCGTCTCTTAATTTTATGGCAATGTTCCGTTCAATTGGAAACCGCATTAAACCTTAACTTGATAATCAAAATAACTGGGATAAGATGAAGATAATATTCATTCTTATTTGTACGTAACATTTTTCATTTTTGCTGCAGTTTTTTTATAAGTAAAACAAACAACGCTGTAGGAGGCTGGATAAGAAAAGCGGAGGACCGGGATATCTGGGGCATAATAGGCTAGAGCAGATCCATCAATAAATTGAGGTAGGTCAAAGAGAGAAAAAAACAAACAAGAAGATTCAATTATTATGTAATGCCATTGCAAAAACTGACAAACTGGTTTAATAACGTGAGCATTGTTCGGACCTTAGTCGGGAGAAGAATGATGTAACTACAAATTTCTAGTCTAAAACTTTGTATTCGAGGTAAATAAAATTACAATATAAATTATGAATGACGCGCGCGATGTCGTCGGTGGTGTCGGTCGAAGTGTCCTGTCGCGTCGCCAGCCGCCCCGCGCCCCCGCCGCCGCGCGCGCACGAACGACTCAGCCGACGCGCGCCGATGGTGCCCGAACAAGCATGACCATACATTTCTTCTTTAATGCAGTTTGATTCATTATCAACTCATTACGAGTATACGTCTCCACCGAGGGACACGAAACTACCAGTATAGGGTGGTTGTATACTCATTATGCAAAGAATCAATGCCTTGTGGAGATGGCAAGGTGTCCGAATAGGGACCACGCAGACATTGGAAAGTGAAGTGCCTTTTTAGGTAGGCCGAGGATTTAGAAAAGGTACCGATGTTTGTATATAAGCCAAGGATCGGTCATGACAATAACAATAAGCAGTAGATTTAAAAAACATAATGCTAATAATTACTTTCGCCAAATACTAGTTGTATAGCCCTATTCATCCTTAAAAATCAAAACCTTTATGATGAATTATATTTAATTAAATCTAATAAGCTTATACGATAATGTCTCCCTACGCGATAAAATCCGAATCGGGAATATCCGTAGGAGAACTAGGGTGACCGACATAGCCCAGAGGATTAGCAAGTTAAGTGGCAGTGGGCAGGGCACATAGTGCGTAGAACGATGGCCGATGGGGCGGAAAGGTTCTCGAGTGGCGTCCACGGAACGAAAAATGAAGCGCAGGCCGACCCCTAACCAGATGGACGGATGATCTGGTTAAGGTGGCGGGTAGCAGATGGATGTCAACTGCAAGGGATCGGTCCGCGTGGAAATCATTAGGGGAGCCCTTCGTTCAGCAGTGGACATAATTAGGCTGTAATGATGATGATGATGATGATGATACAATAATAAACGTGATTGTTAAGAAATATAAAGTAATATAAAATGTCTAGCTAAGAAAATGAAAATCCCTAACCATTAAAGATTTTGATAAGTGGTTTATTCCCTTACAGTTTTACAATTCAATTCAACAAAATAGCCAGCCAAAGGGTAAATTCAACAAGGTAAGTACGAAGTTAATGTATCTATGGATAGCTCATCATCTAAGTAAGGTGACTGATAGACCACAGCTATTCGTTCTCTGCTGTATGTGTTTTTATGTCATTAAGTGAACGAGACGGTCAGTTCATTCACCTGGAAGTAAGTGATACGCGTGACCATAACAGATCCAGTAGAAATTTATAGCAGTAGGCAATCATTGATTCCCGTCAATACTATGCACATCACCAAAGACTCATACCCGGTAATTTTACTAGCAGTGCCCTCATCTCGAAACGCAAAAGTACTTTACACTCCTATTTCACGGGACGATAACTGGTGCGGTGGTACCACGATGGCTCAGTATGGAGTCTACCACCTAGAAAAAAGCCGTCTTTTACGGCGTTGGTGCCGACTGCCGAGTGGCACGTGCTAACGTGGGAATTACATACACTATCACAAACAACTCCAAAGGTGTTTGGAGTTATATTCTTTAACTATTTGTGCCCCGCGGTTTTACCAGCAGTTAAGATATTCTACAGCAGTAAAACGTATCCTATGTGTTTATCTAGACTGTCAGCTAACTTAGCTAAATTTTATTAAAATCACTTCGCTTAGTCGTCACGTGAGCTATGCGCGGTACTGAAAATTTCTTTTTTTCTAAAATGAAGCTTAGTTATTCCTTATTTCATAAGCTACCTTCCAAGAAAATGCCCTTCAAAATCAGTCCAGCTATTCCAGAGATAGACATGCAGGAGAGAGACAGACAGACAATGTATTTTTTTAATTTTCTTTGGTCTATATTTCAAACAAACACTCTTATTTTATTTATATGTATAGATTTTAAGCACAACACTAAACTTGTAAATTACAGAACAACCAGAGTCCATACCATCCGGATAAGGACCAGCCGAGACCCGCTGCTAGACCCGCGAGATAAGTATTACTTCAACCCTAACCATGGGTACGAGCCGTATTGGAGTAATGGAAACTGGCTGCTCAGAGACCCCGGTTTGGACGGCAGCACATCGAAAATACCGTTGGTGTGCGGCGAGGAGTGCCATTACATTTATTTCAAGTAAATGATAATTTTATCTTATCATTTTTCAATCAAGAGCTTCGGTGGCTCAATGGTGTGGACTCTTGTCTTCCGATAGGGAGTGCGCATTCTGAATTCTCCCACGTGAATCTGTTCGTAGGTGTGCACAGGTTGCCTCCAATGATTTAAAAAGTATAGACTCGTGATATGCTCAAAACAATCGAAAAAAGTGTTCCGAATGCAGCGACAGCACACATACACATATTTCGAATAAGCATACATTTACCTAAACAAAAGCCTACAACTGCATTCTCTTTGGCGGTTCGTTTTTTGTGGCACGGGTGGCGTCTCTACCTACCTTTTTATATAAAGGATATCATTAGTTTCCTCACGATGTTTTCCTTTACCGTAAAAGCCTCGGATAACGTACATAATATAATTTCGAAAATTAGATCTCTCATTAATACGCGGCGGGATATGAACATGCGCCCTCCAGATTGGAAGGGAACAGACTAAACCAATGAACCACCGACGCTCCCCTATTATTTCTCTTCAACCTATCGCTGTCCACTGCTGGACATAGTTCTCCCCGATTTTGCGCCAGATATCCCGGGCCTCTGCTTTACTCATCCACCTTTTGTAAGTCGTCGGTCCATCGGGTCGGAGGGCGTCCTACGCTTGCNGGATAAGAAAAGCGGAGGACCGGGATATCTGGGGCATAATAGGCTAGAGCAGATCCATCAATAAATTGAGGTAGGTCAAAGAGAGAAAAAAACAAACAAGAAGATTCAATTATTATGTAATGCCATTGCAAAAACTGACAAACTGGTTTAATAACGTGAGCATTGTTCGGACCTTAGTCGGGAGAAGAATGATGTAACTACAAATTTCTAGTCTAAAACTTTGTATTCGAGGTAAATAAAATTACAATATAAATTATGAATGACGCGCGCGATGTCGTCGGTGGTGTCGGTCGAAGTGTCCTGTCGCGTCGCCAGCCGCCCCGCGCCCCCGCCGCCGCGCGCGCACGAACGACTCAGCCGACGCGCGCCGATGGTGCCCGAACAAGCATGACCATACGTTTCTTCTTTAATGCAGTTTGATTCATTATCAACTCATTACGAGTATACGTCTCCACCGAGGGACACGAAACTACCAGTATAGGGTGGTTGTATACTCATTATGCAAAGAATCAATGCCTTGTGGAGATGGCAAGGTGTCCGAATAGGGACCACGCAGACATTGGAAAGTGAAGTGCCTTTTTAGGTAGGCCGAGGATTTAGAAAAGGTACCGATGTTTGTATATAAGCCAAGGATCGGTCATGACAATAACAATAAGCAGTAGATTTAAAAAACATAATGCTAATAATTACTTTAGCCAAATACTAGTTGTATAGCCCTATTCATCCTTAAAAATCAAAACCTTTATGATGAATTATATTTAATTAAATCTAATAAGCTTATACGATAATGTCTCCCTACGCGATAAAATCCGAATCGAGAATATCCGTAGGAGAACTAGGGTGACCGACATAGCCCAGAGGATTAGCAAGTTTAAGTGGCAGTGGGCAGGGCACATAGTGCGTAGAACCGATGGCCGATGGGGCGGAAAGGTTCTCGAGTGGCGTCCACGGAACGAAAAATGAAGCGCAGGCCGACCCCTAACCAGATGGACGGATGATCTGGTTAAGGTGGCGGGTAGCAGATGGATGTCAACTGCAAGGGATCGGTCCGCGTGGAAATCATTAGGGGAGCCCTTCGTTCAGCAGTGGACATAATTAGGCTGTAATGATGATGATGATGATGATGATACATAATGAACGTGATTGTTAAGAAATATAAAATGTCTAGCTAAGAAAATGAAAATCCCTAACCATTAAAGATTTTGATAAGTGGTTTATTCCCTTACAGTTTTACTATTCAATTCAACAAAATAGCCAGCCAAAGGGTAAATTCAACAAGGTAAGTACGAAGTTAATGTATCTATGGATAGCTCATCATCTAAGTAAGGTGACTGATAGACCACAGCTATTCGTTCTCTGCTGTATGTGTTTTTATGTCATTAAGTGAACGAGACGGTCAGTTCATTCACCTGGAAGTAAGTGATACGCGTGACCATAACAGATCCAGTAGAAATTTATAGCAGTAGACAATCATTGATTCCCGTCAATACTATGCACATCACCAAAGACTCATACCCGGTAATTTTACTAGCAGTGCCCTCATCTCGAAACGCAAAAGTACTTTACACTCCTATTTCACGGGACGATAACTGGTGCGGTGGTACCACGATGGCTCAGTATGGAGTCTACCACCTAGAAAAAAGCCGTCTTTTACGGCGTTGGTGCCGACTGCCGAGTGGCACGTGCTAACGTGGGAATTACATACACTATCACAATAGTTAAAGAATACAACTCCAAAGGTGTTTGGAGTTATATTCTTTAACTATTTGTGCCCCGCGGTTTTACCAGCAGTTAAGATATTCTACAGCAGTAAAACGTATCCTATGTGTTTATCTAGACTGTCAGCTAACTTAGCTAAATTTTATTAAAATCACTTCGCTTAGTCGTCACGTGAGCTATGCGCGGTACTGAAAATTTCTTTTTTCTAAAATGTAGCTTAGTTATTCCTTATTTCATAAGCTACCTTCCAAGAAAATGCCCTTCAAAATCAGTCCAGCCATTCCAGAGATAGACATGCAGGAGAGAGACAGACAGACAATGTATTTTTTTAATTTTCTTTGGTCTATATTTCAAACAAACACTCTTATTTTATTTATATGTATAGATTTTAAGCACAACACTAAACTTGTAAATTACAGAACAACCAGAGTCCATACCATCCGGATAAGGACCAGCCGAGACCCGCTGCTAGACCCGCGAGATAAGTATTACTTCAACCCTAACCATGGGTACGAGCCGTATTGGAGTAATGGAAACTGGCTGCTCAGAGACCCCGGTTTGGACGGCAGCACATCGAAAATACCGTTGGTGTGCGGCGAGGAGTGCCATTACATTTATTTCAAGTAAATGATAATTTTATCTTATCATTTTTCAATCAAGAGCTTCGGTGGCTCAATGGTGTGGACTCTTGTCTTCCGATAGGGAGTGCGCATTCTGAATTCTCCCACGTGAATCTGTTCGTAGGTGTGCACAGGTTGCCTCCAATGATTTAAAAAGTATAGACTCGTGATATGCTCACAAAACAATCGAAAAAAGTGTTCCGAATGCAGCGACAGCACACATACACATATTTCGAATAAGCATACATTTACCTAAACAAAAGCCTACAACTGCATTCTCTTTGGCGGTTCGTTTTTTGTGGCACGGGTGGCGTCTCTACCTACCTTTTTATATAAAGGATATCATTAGTTTCCTCACGATGTTTTCCTTTACCGTAAAAGCCTCGGATAACGTACATAATATAATTTCGAAAATTAGATCTCTCATTGATACGCGGCGGGATATGAACATGCGCCCTCCAGATTGGAAGGGAACAGACTAAACCAATGAACCACCGACGCTCCCCTTTTATTTCTCTTCAACCTATCGCAGTCCACTGCTGGACATAGTTCTCCCCCTTTTGCCAGATATCCCGGGCCTCTGCTTTACTCATCCACCTTTTGTAAGTCGTCGGTCCATCGGGCCGGAGGGCGTCCTACGCTTGCCGGGACGCAGTCTCCACTCCAGAACTCCTTGCTCCAACGGCTATCGGTTCTGCGACATACGTGACCAGCCCACTGCCACTTTTATTTTATTTTTTTTATTTATTTATCAATTTTATTTCATGATTTAATCTTTTATTTCGTCTTCTGTTACAGAATTAAAGAAGTGTGCGCCCATCGTTCCGATAGCAGACTAACGTATTACTGTACTTGGCCGGAGTGTTATGGGGAAAATTACAAAGACGTTAGCGATAATTATCATACTTTTGATACATATTGCCAGTTCCTAGACGCCCAGTGCAGATCAAATGTATATGCCAGTAATGTATCACGATACTCATTAATCCTATTAAATTCAAACCAATGATACAACTGTATTCTCTTTGGCGGTTCGTTTTTGAGGCGAAGGTGGCGTATCTACCTTCATATATACAGAATATCATTGGTGGTTGGTATTTTGGTAAATAAGCATTGAGCGTCATTAAGAGCGCCGGTGGCCCAATGGTGTGGACTGTTGCCCTCCTACCGGGAGGACTGAGGTTGAAATCCCGCCACGTATCAATGTGATTTCAAATTTTCGAAAATATATGTACGTTATCCGACGCTCTTACGGTGAAGGAAAACATGGTGAGGAAACCTGCGTACCTGTGAAGAAATTCAAAGGTTCTGCGTGAAGTCGTTCAATCCGCACTGGGCCCGCGTGAATACTAAGGCCTAAACATCCTATACGGGTAGGCTCGTGCCCCTCGGTGGGACGTTTAATGAGCTGATGATGATGAAGTAGCAGTGGGCTGCGCAAAGTTGCTTTTTTTGTACCCATACTTATAACTAAGCAAAGGATTTTGATGCGGTATTTTTACCTTGCAAACGCAGGCTGAACCCTAAAGAATTATCAAAATAATGTACTAAGTTGTACACATTGAAAAGGTCTACAGAAAACTCCGCGATAATATATGTCTATCTCTTATGGATATGATACAATAACATTTTTGTGTTATTTACTTTCTACAACAAATAATGGCAAATTTTCGAAGCGCTTTCAACCAATACAGCATTTATCCTTATCCAATTAAATACCATACAATTTTTTTTGATTGAATATACATCTATATAGCCCACAGATTTCCTAATACAGGAGATGGGGCAAGCCGCGTTTAAAGTGCGACAAATGTAAGCTCAACGAGCATACACTGGCTGCCAGTTTACGCTCTGTGAGACGAGTCAAGACACGAATATTAGAATAAATTACCGTTTTTTTTCCAAAATGCCATCCTGTGCAATTGTAACATGCCATCATCGCAATGAATCAGTAAATTTACCAAGAAATATAATAACTTTTCACAGGTAAGAACCGAAATGAAATTGCGACACTGGGACTGCCTATAAACTTGGCGGCTTGTCCAGTCTAATTGTATATTCGGATGTCTGTGATATAGCCCTTTACAGCATATGATTTAAATGTATAAGAGACCTAACAACTGTTGTCTCGGGTGATGGGCGTAGCACGGCATTGGTGGAGAATATAAAGTTGTTGGTCTCCTTCAATGCCGCTCTGTCATGGTCAGGCGTATCACTTACCATCAGGTCAGCGTTCTGACCGTCCCGTTCACTTGGTAACATAAAAAAAAATTCGAAGATATTACAGTTTTCAAATTGCGGTACGTAGCGTTTGCGCCGGTAATGGCCATTGCACCCGTGCGAAGCATGGGCGGGTCGCTAGTTATTATAATAAGTGGGATTTGAACCCTTAACACCCGACAAATAAATTATAATCCTTTTTTTGAAATCACACTTCTAATAGATTTTTGTTGTTTTAGCGTGGACCTTTGTGCACATTGGTAAATGCATCGCACCCCAAACTGTGTACTTAAAACCAATTAATCAAGGACAATGGATAGTTAACAGGTAAACGCCATAGCTTTTTCTCTGGCTTCTCATTGGGGCACAGTTGTTTTCATCATCAGCTCATTAAACGTCCCCACCGAGGGCACGAGCCTACCCGTATAGGGTGTTTAGGCCTTAGTCGTCCTCGCAGGCCCAGTGCAGGTTGGATGACTTCACGCACGACCTTTGAATCTCTTCGTGGGCTTCCTCACGATGTTTTCCTTCACCGTAAGAGCGTCGGATAACGTACATATGATTGCGAAAACACATAGGTGCGTGGCGGGATATGAACCTGCGCCCTACCGGCAGGAAGGCAATAATCCAAACCATTGAGCCACCGACGCTCAGTTACTATTCTTAGTCGATACCACCCTGCGCCCCAAGACATCGGATGTTATTTCACTATCTTCAGTGTCCTCGTCCCGAACAAACGGGACGATAGTTGGCACTGCGGTGGTACCTACTTAGACAAGTCAGTATCGAGTGTACTGCCTAGTTAATCATGTTTTTTTAATAAATACCTTAAATGACTAGAATAAGAATACAAAGTAATATGCAACACTTTTCGAGTTACAGAATGAATCGTTATTTAGATGACCTTAAGGTGTCTTTAGCGAAAGTATCTGGTAAGAAAATTAAAAAAGAAGCCATAGCCGCCAAAACGAATGAAATTTAGTGTATAATGATAAAATTAAAATGGTGTCCAGTATTATTTGTGTGTTTTCTTATACACATGTGTAATATATTTTCTCACAATTCAGATATCGTTTTAAACTTTTATGTACCGCTATATCAATGGCTTTGTGCCTTTCTTAGTTTTCCTAAGTACCTACCTCGAAATAAAGGAAGAAACAAACATATTTATTTACTAGCAGTTCCACGAAAACATTGTTTTTTTTTTTCAAATATAAAGTATTGTCTTAAACAGAAGTATCCTATGTTTTTCCTTTTTATATCAGCTATCTGCCAAAAAAGTCCCGTCCAATCCTATCTAGCCTTTTCAGAGAATATCCGAAAACAAATAGACAGACAGACAATTTTTTTTTTTAAATTAAAAGGCTAAGCCAAGTGGTTCAAATATAGATCTGCTGTTCTCCACTGTAGCGCTAGTAGTCATCAAAATATATATGGCGCCACCATCGTAAATATTAAATTATAAATAAATAAATTTCCACTGACATTCACACAGCGCTATCTAGCCCCAAGTTAAGCGTGAAGCTTGTATTATGGGTACTAAACAACGGATAAATATACTTATATACAGTTTTTTTGTAAATACATACATATTATACATAGAAAACACCCAGACCATTACAAACAGACATGTTTATGCACACAAATATTTGTACTGCCCGGGATCGAACCCGGAACCCTTGGTTGCAGTCGACCTCTCAACCGCGACACCAAATGGATCGTCAAATGTTGAATGAAAGTTATTGTTTGATTGTCTCTTGTTTGCAATTATAAGTAAAATTAAAGCGTTATATTGTCAAAATAATTATTTAACAAAGTTCAGCCATCTGGTTAAACATTGCGGTCAACGACAGAGCAAGTTGTTTTTCAGCCATTTAATTGAATGCCGGCGTTTAACGAACTGCCTAGGCGTCTAATTAGATGGCTAACTAACCAGATAGCTGCGACTTTTTTATATGCTATAGCAGGCCAACGAGCAAACGGCTCATCTGATGGTAAATGACACAGCCGCCCATGTACATTTGCAATACCAGATGAAATGCGTTACCGGCCTTTCAACAGGGAATACGCTCTTTTTTTAAGGTCGCCAGGTCGTATCGCTCAGGAAATATCTCCGGCTGCGACATATAAACGATAATTGTTTTGTGATGTAAATATTCCACTCTTTCATTTCTTCCCAAGTCACTTAAAGTATGTCGTTCTTTAGTCTCAAGAAACGTTATCTATTTTAGTATTAGGCCACGATTGTAGAGGAATTCCATTTTTTTTTTAATGTTATAGGGAGCAAACGAGCTAGAGAGTCACCTGATGGAAAGTGATTATCTCCGCCCATAAACAACGGAGACACCAGAAGTGTCACCGGTGCGTTGCTTGCCTTTTAGGAAGGAATACGCTCTTTTCTTGAAGGTTCCAATGTCATATTTTCCGGGGAAAACCGCTGCTGGGTCGTTCCATAAAATAATAATAATAATATATTACCTCATCAATATAGTACGTATAATAATGACAGCCATTCCACCAGCGCTTCATCTTATAAAGACTGGCTGAAATACAGTCACGGGATGATTTATTAATCTTAAAGAATGGGACGAGAGTATATGCATAATAAATTTCAATTCCATGTCAGTGCATTATTCCGAAGACATTCCGTGCTATGAAAGAAAGATATGAAAGTAGGCAATAAAGTCATTGTTAACAGCATCATAATGGACAAATGAATTGTGCGGGCCGTGCTCGAGTGAAATCACGAGATGGCCTTGTGGATACACTTTTAGCTGGATCTTATGCTAATAAACAACATGCGAAACTTGGATATTCTTGGATTTCTTTATTCATATAAAATGTACTATAATCAGATCGGCAAATTTCAGAACGCTTCACGATAATAAAAGCTTATTATCATGGTGTCATCTCGAAGTCCAGCTGTAGATTATCATTGGCTGTTAATGTATTCAATATGGTATCTTTTTCCGCAAAATAAAATAATTTGAAAATTAGATAAATATGTTTCATCTAATTGAGTTATAAAATAATAATAAATAAATATCCACTGACATTCACACAGCGCCATCTAGCCCCAAGTTAAGCGTGAAGCCTGTATTATGGGTACTAAACAACGGATAAATATACTTAAATACATTTTTTTTCGTAAATACATACATATCATACATAGAAAACACCCAGACCATTACAAACAGACATGTTCATGCACACAAATGTTTGTACTGCCCGGGGATCGAACTCGGAACCCTTGGTGTTGCAGCCAACCTCTCAACCGCAACACCAAATGGGTCGTCAAAAAGATCATCTTCATGTCTTATGTATGAAGAGGTAACATTTATCTGGTAAAATACCAAACAAAATAATTACTTGCCGAGTAAAAAGTTAATATAGTTCCCGGAAATCTAGACTGTAAAGTAAACACCAATTGCAGTACAATACCGTGCCAAATTAATTTCCTAATGTATTTACATGTGGACCTCGAATGGGTTAAATAAATCGGCGCGGCTCGGCAGAAATACCGCCGGGGGCTGCCAGAACGCTTTTAAATATGGTGAAATTACAAAAAAATAGTTTTAGTAGTTTGATTAACGGTTATTACGTTCGTTACTCAGATAGCTTTTAAAGCATACTTTTATGTTGACGAGGTGGTAGACTCGGTACTGCAGTCCCAGATATCGTCCCGTAAAATAGGAGTGTTTTGCACTTCTGTGTTTCGGGATGAGAGCACTGTAGCTAGTAAAATAGGAGTGTTTTGCACTTCTGTGTTTCGGGATGAGGGCACTGTAGCTAGTAAAATAACCGGGTAGAATAGAATAGAATATTTCTTTATTTGCTAAAAAACATGGTATAAAAGTTGTACATAAAATTTAGGAGTGCACATGTTTCGCTATAAATAGTTAGCATGCAAATAATTATCAGATTAAAAATATATTTTCAAGCTTAATTAAATGTCAAAATGGAACAATATTATTAACCTATACATTTATCATTTAAAAAGTCCTTTATGTCATAATATTTTCTTTTTAGAAGCCATTTAAAAGATTGTTTTGAAACGCGTTAATAGTAAGTCGGTACTAGTAACGGTACAGCGTGGTGGCTCAGTGGTGTGGACTGTCGCCTTCCTACCGGGAGGGCTAAGGTTCAATCCCAACACGTACCAATGTATTTTCGAATTTTCAAAATATATGTACGTTATCCGACGCTCTTACGGTGAAGGAAAATCGTGAGGAAACCTTCATGCACGCCTGCGAAGAGATTCGAAGGTTGTGTGTGAAGTCGTCCAATCGCACTGGGCCCGCGTGGACGACTAAGGCCTAATGCCCTATACGGGTAGGCTCGTGCCCCGTGGGGTTTAATGAGCTGATGACGAATAGTACAGTATAAAAGACCTAACATCTGTTGTCTCAGGTGACGGGTGTCGTGCGGCATTCATGGAGAATAAACTAAACAGAGCGGCATAGTAGACCAACAACTGATAAACAGTTGTCTACTATGCCGCTCTGTCATGGTCCAGGCGTATCACTTACCATCAGGTGAGCGACCTGACCGTCCTTTTCACTTAAATTTAAAAAAAATATTAAACTTTAACAGCCCACGACAGCACTTTGCGGGACCTAAAGCCTCCAAAACGTTAGTGAAGAGATTAACCATTATATTTCTATGCTTGGCAGGCTTGGTGATAGCACATTATAAAAGTTTAAGTTGAATAGGAAACCACTGCTACTAGTTCTCAGCTGAATGTTTTTGCATTAGCCGCCACATCCGGCACCCGATTAAAGGGACGGGGTATTGAAAATTGAGCATGCCGTCATTATATAGCCAGTTTTGAAATCAAAGTAAGTGGGTAATATTTAAATTTATTAAAACTTATGGTGTATCAATTTTAAAACCTATATTCATAAAATCACCCAAATTTACATCGCATGCTTACAAGTTACTGAATCTTGCGATTGTGAATTCAGGCGACAGCATTTTGCAATAGATATCTCAATCAGTATTTGATTTACTTAACTAGTGACCTATCGCAGATCGTCACTCCATCGGACCCGCTAGCATCACACGCTTGCCAAGTCTTTACTCAACAAACAACTCGACAGCTCCAACGGCCATCGGTTCTACCACGTCCGAGAGTGCTAAAGCTAAGGCTTTATACGAAACTATTTATACACTACTAAATTTCAGTAGATAAGTCTACTGAAATTTAGCAGTGTATAATAATTTCGTGAGGTCAGTAATAGCTCGCCGCGTTATCTTGCCGACCCTCGCTATTCTTACCAACTGCCCGCGTCATTTTGCTCTCTTTATATAAATACCTCCACTTTAGGGACCATCAATATTACAACCCTTAGAAATGCTAGGTTTTGCACACTGATATTTACTTTAACTGTGTTATTGGGAACAAGTTAAGAGCAAATATTTTTTATTGAACAGGAGGCAAACGAGCATACGGTTCACCTGATGGTAAGTAACACCGCGGCCCATAAATATTTGCAAGACCTGAGGGCCCAGAAAAGCGTTGCCGACCCGTTAAAAGTGTGTACGCTCTTTTTTTAAGGACACCAGGTCGTATCGCTCGGAAATAAGACAATGTTACTGCTGAACTCGACAGGTCGTTATTTTAAGCATTTAAAGTACTAAAAAGTTCATCGTGTGAAACAGATCCGACAGAGTTAGTTCTAAGTGGCCATAATCGAAAGAAAATTTCAATATATATTTCCCAGAGATTTCCCAATACAGGAGATGGGGCAAGCCGCGTTTAAAGTGCGACAATGTAAGCTCAACGATTGCCTGCTAGTTTACGCTCTGTGAGACGAGTTAAGACGCACGAATATTAGAAGAAATTAAGTTTTTTTCAAAATGCATCCTGTGCAATTGTAACATGCCATCATCGCAATGATCAGCAATTTACCAAGAAATATAATAACTATTCACAGGTAAGAACCGAAAAGAAATTGCGACACTGGGACTGCCTATAACTTGGCGGCTTGTCCAGTCTAATTGTATATTTGGATGTCTGTGGTTTCAGGCCTTAGTCGTCTACGCGGGGGGAATGGGGGGAAGATTAACTCACAAAACATTAATAGGTTGAAAAAAGAGGCGATGCTAATAATCATTTTTTTACGAATTTATAAGTTAATGTTGATAAGGTAAAAACGTCGTGGGTTGTATCTTAAAAAGCATTTCTTTTGAATACGTGGGTGTTAATATCTAATCAGAATTAATGAAATAGGAAAATAACAAGCTCATTTAGGGATTATTTTTTACGTAAGTTTTTCTTTACTAAATTGTGATTTTTAAATTGCGGTGTTGCGCAATCATCAACTGAACGCTTAGCAGTTTAACTTCATACCTATAAAGATTGAGATATAGCTAGTGTTACCAGGTATCCCGATTTGCGCGAGACTTCCCGATTTTCAAGGAATTTGGGATACGTCCCGATCGGAACGACAAATGTCCCGATTAATTAAAGATTAATTAATTAACGACCCATTTGGTGTTGCGGTTGAGAGGTCGACTGCAACACCAAGGGTTCCGGGTTCAATCCCGGGCAGTACAAACATTTGTGTGCATGAACATGTCTGTTTGTAATGGTCTGGGTGTTTTCTATGTATAATATATATGTATTTACAAAAATCCGTTGTTTAGCACCCATAATACAGGCTTCACATTTAACTTGTGACTAGATGGCGCTGTGTGAATGTCAGTGGATATTTATTTATATTTAATAAAAATCAGATTTTATTAAAAAAGATATTTTACGTTACATTCTACTACTTACATCACAGTCATATTAAAAATTTCACGTATGCGTCACATAACATTTTTTTATTATTATGTCCCAATCTGTAACCAAATCCCGATTTTTAGTCCCGATTCAAAACAAACCTGGCAATTCTAGTTATAGCCTAGTATTTGTATGACTCCGCGGAAACAATAGAATACTCCAGAATAATTCATATCACTAAATAACGTAATTCGTCCACTCACGTGCTAAAGTATGGGTGCTTAAAAGGTTCCAAATGACGAAGGTAGTTAGAGAGAAGGCGGAGGGTCGGGATGATAATTCGACACCATTTACTGACCCTGAGAAAATATTTGACCATTTGCAATGGAGCTTAAATTAAACACGTATTAAGTATGCTCTGGTATATTTAGTCATTCAAATAATTACAATACGCTTATATACTAACCTATTTCTATGTGTGAGGGAGGTTGCTTACACACACTACATCCCCCGTTTGAAGAAAAAAAAAGAAAAACAGATTTTTTTTGTAATATAATAATAATAACTAAATTCATTTTTTTAAAGGACAATGTAAAATCCTTACAATAAACGAAATGCTTGACAAAAAAGTTTCACTAAATATTGAAAATTGTATAAGTACAATAGTAAATTTAATTTAATAATTATCTATATTATTACATATAATTAAGGTGCGGCAGACAGGTCCATTCCATTAAATTAGAATTTATTTTAACAGAATCATTTACCAAATATAATATCTATTCATTTAAAAACTAATAGCGAGGTATGTAGTATACTTGCTATTAAGGACATTATAAAAACTATAAAAAAGGCGCACATTACAAATTAACTTCCTTCACCATTTACATTTCTCTATATATTTCTTTTAAATACAATATTTATCAGCACACTTCTCTAAAAAAAATCTTCATTTATATCTCTTTTTCTCTCATAAACTTTCTTGGCACAACACACTTATCACAATATCATTCCCTCATTTCATTCTTGGTACATAATATACCTACTTTGGGTATTTTTTATTGGGCCTGCAGGTCCTAAATATCACCTTATCATTCGGTACATTTATAGAATCCACTTTTCATTGACATATTAGCCATTATAACTGCACCACGCAGCTTTAATATTAGGGGCATGTTTTAAGATTACACAATCTCCAACTATTTTCACGGAGAGAAGCTCGTCTACACCATGATCAAATAAAGGATCTGTCACCCTATATTGTACCTTGTACCCTTATTACAATTATAATCTTTACTTTTAATACCGGTCAACTTCATTTAAGACATCTAAGGTCTCCAACAGATTTCTATCTGGAGGATTTGTTGCCGACTTTCACACAATATCCTTACGTGCCTTCTTATTTTTTTACCTCTCATCTCTTTCACTACTTCAAATATACCTGCTTTCAATAACCTTTCGTGACCATACAAATAGTTAAAATGATTTATTTTACCTTTGGGTGATCACTCCAATTGTATAATAAAACACATTTAACAAAAATCCTTCCATTCCACAATACCTTTCATCTAAAATTAAAAAAAAACACATCACAATAATCTTCTATGACTTTCAACCATAATTCACTCTTGTCTTATTTAATATTTCAAATCTATATGAACAAAAAAATCAAAACTTCTTGCAAGCAATTCATCCTGAATTTAAATTACAATACTAATCATATATATTTCTAACATTTCTTAGGTATTCGGTGTTCAACTAGAGTATTGAATTACATTTCGAAGAAATCATAATCATCGCATTGTTGTTATTCAATTCTAATATTACAGTCTGCAACGCCGCGGTTGGTAACGAGACACATTAGAACAAATTTCGCTGATGTAGTAAACTTGTATGAGTGATACTCTGCTACTAGGCAATGTAAGTAATTACGTAAGTACTTACTTAAAACTTTACAATGATATATTAATTTATAGCTTTAAATTTAGAAACAAATACTTAAAAAAAAACTAAAACTGAGAAACATTGTGACATGGAAAACACGTGCATCACAAACTATTAACAATTAGTTGGTACTTATTTTGAATTTAATCAACACACGATCTGCAAATTACCTGGTATTATATTCTACAAATTAAAAAAATAACTTACCACATTTTATGATAATTTGGTCAACAAATTTAACATATTATTTTTCAATTTCGATTTCAATATCCTCGAAAAAAATTAGAAAAAGTGTTTATGACCTGCCTGCCTTACATATTATTTTAAAAATTAAAAAGTTACATACCAAATATTTTTTTTATCACTTAATAAAGGCTTCAATTAGTATAAAAAAAAAAAAAAATCCACTTTAAAAAAATATATAATACCTACACATCACCACATTACGTCATATAGCTTTTTTTCGGCATTTGGAAACCCGCACTTAGCTTCTCAGTCACATCGTCACTCACTCCCGGCAGCTATAAATCATCACGTCTCCAACTCTCCCGGCAGCCAGCAAAACCAACTCCTCATCGGACTCCATATAATGCCCAGCAGCCAACTCTCTCCAAGTCTCAGCTTCAGCAGGGTCATTTCTCCGAGTTCCTGCTTTTACTTTTTAGCAGTCTTTAGCGCCCGGCAGGCAAATAATTTAGTATTTATGTTCCAATGCTCAGCACTGCCCTAAGGCAGCACTGGCAGGGTCGCCATGCAATGGAGGCTTAAATTAAACACGTATTAAGTGTGCTCTGGTATATTTAGTCATTCAAATAACTTACAACTACGCTTATATACTAACCTATTTCTATGTGTGAGGGAGTTGCTTACACACATACACATTCTAAGGCTTTGAATGTGCTTTTAAAAATGTTGATGTTATGGCTTTTATCTATTATAAAAAGATGAGTACATAACACAATGTTTATTACGCAAATATATTGAATTATATCTTTCTTTTTTTAAGGGATTTATTGCGACATACAAAAAACGAGTGGTTACAAACAGTTAATAAAGCTTGCTTGGAATAGGTTTGGACCCAGATATCTTTCATCATCATCAGCTCATTAAACGTCCCCACCGAAGGGCACGAGCCTACCCGTATAGGGTGATTACGCCTTAGTCGTCCACGCGGACCCAGTGCGGATTGGACGACTTCACACACAACCTTCGAATCTCTTCGCAGGCGTGCATGAAGGTTGCGTCACGATGTTTTATGCTCTTTAACACAATTAATACATATTAAAAGGCTGATTTGTATCGGTGGGTGTTAACGACTTCCATTAGAACATAGTAGATGGAAACAAGGGATTTATGTACATTCCGATTTTTTTTATGTTATAAGTGTACAGGACAGTCTCGACGCTCACCTGATGGTAAGTGATACGCCAGACCATCACAGAGCGGCATTAAAGGAGACCAACAACTGATAGACAGTTATTATGCCCATCAATGCCGCACTGCGCCGTCACCCGAGACAACAAATTTTAGGTCTCTTATACCCGGTAATTTCAGTACGGAATGACTCAGGATAATATTTTTCGGTTACCCATCCGATAATCAACCACAGCTACAGTTGATGAACTTATCCGATCACCGAAGCGTCATTTCTATCTTTCTTTCATATCGCCTTTATCTTTATTTAATTACGAAACCTCACCTAAAACACACTGCACCAATTAAGCGTCTATTCCCAAAAACTTTAACTATTTCGCACACCAATATTGTAGTAATCAATATACATATTTCAATTTGTTTGTGAGCTGTCAGGCCCACGCAGAGCGTTTTATCGCCTGAATGATTTTTTCTCTTTATCTCTGTAATTCACGGTCCGATTTTCCAAAATAAAATATTCGAGATTGGATATAGAGGAGTATTGCTATTCATGGAATTTTAAATTTAAAATAATAGTTTTTGCGTTGTTTTAAAGTTGTTTTAATTAATACTATATGCAACTTGTGCTTCGCGGATTTTATGATTTTAAGTCACATGGGAACACTAAAATACAGTAAATCAATTATTTCACTTTGTGGAAGACTTCATACTGAGCCGTCTAGGTAGGTGTCCAATGCAGCACCAGATATCGTGCCGTAATATAAGAATGTTATATGTATAAAATCTCTGTATTCTACCTGCAAAAAAGGACCGTCAAAATCGGTCTAGCCATATCAGAGATAACCGGGAACAAACAGACATACAAAAAAATAAGAAATGTTTGTATTGTGTATGTACCGTATGTTTGTTTTTATTACTACGCTCGACACACACACGCACGCACGCACCCAAAATATTTACCCTTTTGGAGTCCTTTAAGCGTTTAAGAAATGTATTCATATTTTCAAAGTGAATGTCACTGTTTTTACCAATTGAAATTTCATCTAAGTTACACATTTCCACTATTAAATATCATAGGTTTTCATATGCGGGTACTGTACCAGAAAACTCATGCAAGGACCGACCAAGCCTGCATTATTCTTTGTTTGTAATATTTCCGCATCGCAAATAAGCTAGTAGCGAAGAGTGCTGTACTTCTGCGTTATTTTTACCGGCGGCTGCATAATTATATTGTTATCTCACATAAATTATGAGCTGCAACTGTTTGGGGAGCCTCACGAAAACTTAATTACTTAATTAGAATGCAACGGCCCGTTCATTAGTGCAGACGTTTTTAAAGGAAATTTAATGCAAATTAAAAAATTTAACACATTCATAAAGCAATAAAATTGCTTTGATTTTCATCTTTAATATATACTACGAACTCGTACTGTTACCAATAAAAAATACTTTAAACTGACTATTTGCATGACATTTACAGTTTTTAAAATTAGAAAAATGTGGGTAACATTGTTATTTTACTGAGCTTTTAGATAATAAATAAAAATTATAAATATCTTTATTGGTATAAAAAAGGTATTTAGTAACATTTGTATATCGATGGACCGACGACTTGCGAAAGGTCGCTGGTGGAGGCTGGATGAGAAAAGCGGAGGACCGGGATATCTGGCGCAAATGTGGGAGACCTATGTCCAGCAGGGGACTGCCTCATACAGTTTCTCATACAGCCTCTACCAATGACCGTTCGCAAGTCGACGGTCCATCGGGCCAGAGGGCGTCCTACGCTACACTCTCAATAAAGCTCAAGTTTAAAATTCTGTCCGAATTTAACTAAGCTTAAATATAAAAACCCTCAACATTTAGGCTGCCAAAAATATTTTTCAAGCAAACATTTGCATAATTATTATTCCGTATATGATAATGGAATGCATTAAAAATATATTTTAATACTTTCTTTAGGCAGCGCATAAAGTTTTATCACCCCAACATAAAAGCTACTTATAGTCTATTATTTTTAGATAATTTCCTAAAAATGCTAAAAATGCTGAGTGCGCAGGTTCAAATCCCATCACGTGCCGATGTATTTTCGAAATTATATGTACGTTATCCGATGCTCTTACGGCGAAAGAAAACATCATGAGGTAACCTGCGCACGCCTGCGGAGAAATTCAATGAGCCCGCGTGGACCGACTAAGGCCTATACTATACACCCTTTACGGGTAGGACTGTGCCCCTCGATGGGGATGTGTAATGAGCTGTTGATGATGTAATATTTTTGCACAGCTGCTTTATATCAATTCTACCGTAAAGATATGCTGTGATGAACTCCATGATAGAGACTGAGTGCCTCAAATGTTGTTAAGTATGAAAAAAATATTGGGAGTTCAGAAAGGCCTATGTCTTGGCAAGCGTAGTGCAGGTCGCTAATGGAGGTTGGATGAGTAATCCGGGATATCAGGTTCGGAATGTAGGGACCTTAACTGAGCAGTGGATTATTAAAATAAATGAAAGAAAAATAATAATTTTGTACTTTTCACATTGAACTTCCTTCAATCGAAACTTATAACAGACCAACATAATTTCATTTAAGTTTAAATAAAGAAGACTGCTATGGGCTTACAACTTAAAAAATATCCAAAGTCATATTCTCACAAATGTTTGCTATACACGGGGGTTGCATATGTAACGATAGCGATCGGTCATAGAGAAAAATGCAAAATTACAACAGATGAACTTAGGCCTGCTATGAGGAAATGATGCTGTGGGGGAAGGCCTGTGCCCTGTGGTGGGCTGTTATAAGCTGCCGATGATGGTAGTATTCACTAATATCCACTGATGATACTATCCACCAATATGATGAACTTAAACTTGTTTGAACTCTTGTGCCAGCAAAATCGACCAAAGGGCAAGTTACGCAAGCTGACTGATACTGGCTCTTGGAACACTTTTTTATAACATCATATTGGACAGGCAAATACTGCGAAGTTTAAACTTCCGCCCTTTTTGAACCTGACGTTAATTAATCCAAGTAATTAAAAGTAGCCCGTTTCCGCATCGATTTTTGTATTCATATAGAAACATGATACAATCCAACAATGCTTTTGTACCGGAATGATCCACTAAATGAAACATACGTTTACAGAAATCAGAAACATACTTTACACTCAACGGACCCGCTACTAACCAAATATACGTTTCATTACCAAAAATGGTTTTTACGTAAACTATTTATGAATATTATCTAATTTAAAACTAGGTTTTGCACGCGACTTCGCGTTAAACAGGACTTATCTGTGGGCACGGCAGTGCCCGCCAAGTCGAGCGCGAAGCAAACACTGCGTACCATCGTTTACAGGATCATTTCGCGCATTTTCAGCCCGATTTGAGAACCTTTGATAATACAGAGCGCTGAAATTTTGGTAGTAGATATTAGGATGTACTAACATACTTTAAATCCAAAATTTCAAGTCTGTAGGTCATTTAGTTCCGACGTTCGAAAGCAAAGTTTCGCATTTTCGACAGATAGACACTCACTCATTCACTCACTCACTCATGATCATTAAAATAGAACTAGTACTTCCCATTAACAGAGAGCTGAAATTTGGTACAGAGTTAGGGTTGAATGGCTACATAAAGGTAAAACTATAAAAACTTGGATAATCGAAGATCTTTAGTACCTGGTGACCTGCTTAGATGACAAAAGAGCCTAGCCAAACTATAAGAGATCACAGATACCGCTTTAAACAATATATATTTAACATGGTGGGCCTTTCATCGATGTCAAAAATCGGGAGGCACGGTAGTGCCACGCCAAGTCGAGCGCTAGACCAATACAAACAGACATGTTCATGCACCAAATATTTTAGGTACTGCTCGGGGATCGAACCCGAAATCCTTGGTGTAGTAGCCGAGGTCTCAACCATTACACCCAATGGGTCGTCCAATATTCTTTCAAGTTTCTACAAAAAGAAGTGAAATCCCACCAAAAATTCCGTAAAAATCTAGCCAAGTCTCGATGGAGCTACTTTATTATCTCTAAAAAGTAATGAAATCAAGACAAATTAGTGGCTTTATCAGCCTACAATCGATGGGTTATTAAATCACCGTTTTTCAAGTGGCAATTTGTATCGTCGATTGGGTAGCGGTTCTGGCGACAGAATATTGCAATGGTGTCATGGAGCACCTGGTTTGTATCCTTGTATACTCTTCAACGGCCAAGTACACAACATCAACCATAATAATAAAGTAATCGCAGTAATGAACCTTAGACTTGGCACGTCTTTGTCTTGATTTCATTACTTTTTAGAGATAATCAAGTAGCTCCATCGAGACTTGGCTAGATATTTTACAGAATGTTTTTGGTGGGATCTAACTTTACCCGCTGCTTCGTTTACATAGGTGAGTTATAACTGCAATTTGGGCTAGATGGCGCTATCTATAAGAGTCACCGTCAGCTCATTAAACGTCCCCACCGAAGGGCACAAGCCTACCCGTATATGGTGTAAAGCCTTAGTCGTCCACGCGAACCCAGTGCGGATTGGCCAACTTCACTCACAACCTTTGAATCTCTTCGCAGGCGTGCGCAGGTTTCCTCACGATGTTTTCCTTCACCGTAAGAGCGTCGGATAACGTACATATAATTTCAAAAATTCGAAAACACATTGGTTTATGGGGGGGATTTGAACTTCAGTCCTCCCGGTGGGAGAACACAGTCCACACCTTTTAGCTACCGACACTGTATGAGTGTGTGGTAGATAAAAAATTACATTTAAAAAAACATAGAGCATCGCCAAGAAAAAATAAATTCCAGAAGTTTTGGTTCAAAGAATCCATGCATCATGGAAAATGTTTTCTTGATACGTCGCGAAGTGTACCCTTCTACATTAAAACCATAAATCTATCGGAGAAAGCGAATTTCAAAGTTCACAATGATAAATTACACGACGCTAAAAACCTTAAGCTAAAGCAGTCTTCTAGAACATCAAAGGAATTGTAATCTTTGGCATAAAATATACCAAACATTATTTTTAAGAAGCGGGGAAATATTTAAGACTAGTGGTTCCTCGCAGTATTCCCTGCGGCTTAAAAAATTACAAACAGACACCAATTTAATTCTATATACCTATGTATAGATTAAGGTACGCTGACTACCTTAAATTAGTTCTCCCTGAAATCACTTCAAGCTGTCGCACTCCACTGCTGCACATAGGTCTCCCCCATTCCGCGTCAGATATCCCGGTCCTCCGCTTTCCTCGTCCAGCAACTTATCGCAAGTTGTCGATCCATCGGTTCGGAGGGCGTCCTACGTCTACCTTACGTCCCAAATCACTTATACGTTGTGCAGGGCACAGGCCCTCTTACATTGCGAGCCCATGCAGTGCCAGTGAGTCTGCTACCATCCTAAGATAGAAGTGAGGTTACTAGGTGGTAGACTCGGTACTGACTCGTCTAGGTAGGTACCACGGCAGTTCCAAATATCGTCTCGTGAAAAAGACGTATTTTTTTTCACTACTGTGTTTAGGAATGAGGCACTGTAGCTAGTAAAACTACCGAGTATAAGAGACCTAACATGTGTTATCTCAGGTGACGGGCGCAGTCTACAGTACGGCATTGATGGAGAATAATAACTATCTTTAAGTTGTTGGTCTCCATCAATGCCACTTTGTTGTATTCAGGCGTATTACTTACCATTAAGTGAGCGTCCTCACCAGCCTGAACACTTGGTAATATAAAAAACGATTAAGCATACTTTCCGAAACACGGAGAGTCGAGAGGAGAGATGTCAGGTGATATTTATCATAATGGTGTAAATCGGGATAATATCCGTATGGGAACTGAATTTACCATCATAACTAACTGAATCTGCATCCTATTAGTTCAAGCAGATGATTTAGGACCACGGCTTGGAAAGCATAGCTCGGGGCCCCCATTCGATTCCATGGCCCGAAGACTTGAGGAAGATCGCTAATGAAGGCTGAAAGGAAAAAGCTGGTGACGGGGATATCTGGAATTTATCTAGAATGGGGGACACCGATGCCCAACAGTGAACTGCAATAGATTTAGAGAACAACTTCGCTTCAGATGCATATACTATTGAAATTAGATTGGTTATAACGAGTTTCGAACGTGGTCCACATGGCCGAGACCAGCTGCAACGCTGCCTTTGTGTCGGAAACGCTATTTCACGGGACACGGAAACCTTGAATGCGCTTGTTGAAGCTCCTTTATTGTGAACGACACGATGTCTGTGATGTCTGTGTATTTATTTATCTCTGCCCCATCCACCAAGACTGATCATAAATTAATTCTGTCCGTTTTGTCGTTTTCCTACTTAATATATTCGGTGCTTAATAAAAGAAGTAATAAATGAAATAGTATACAAAGAACCCAGAGTTACAGCCATTATTAATATTTTTAATATATCTTCTGAACATCACTAACAGTAGGATATGAGAAATTATTTTACGATTCCAAAGTTTACAAGTATTCCATCTAAGGACACGTGTAACATTAAATACAAGTTATGTTTATAAGCAAAAACTGCCATTCTCATTAAATAAAAACCTATTAATTCTGAAATGTCCTATAAAAGAGACGTAATACGTTTCTTTTTTCATTTGTACCGTGTTTAATACAAGTAATCTACTTAGTGCTAGATTCATTACTTAGTAGGTTCGACTTAGTATTTAAAACAAGTAATGATGTCTGATGGCTTAAATGACAACGCTCTTGTCATACTTATTCATATTTTTAAAATTTTCCTCATGCAAGCTGTTTTAAACCTTACTTTTTTGATCCTACTTTTGAAAAACTCCAATCATAAAACTTTACGAAACAGATGAATGTTTCTACACTTCAAATTTACAGTCGTAGTCGTGTCGGTATATGTAGGGGGTAGCATAGTGCACGAGCATTCCCTGCATATTTCATCAGTGACGATTAAGATTGCCTGACACTGTCTTCAAGGATTTCAATGTACTACAATGTGGCGGACAAATACTGTTAAGAATTTGTGGCAAATTATTAAATCAACAATGGCAATGTGGAGTCTTACTCCAATTATTATTAAATTGTTCATCAATTCATTGTTTTTTTTTCATGTCCAAGTACCGATGGATTGACCACTTGCGTAAGGTTGCTAATGGAGATTGGATGAGCATCGGAATTTCTGGGTCAAAGCACGAGAAAGAAATATCCAGCAGTAGCCTGGGATATAATAATTTAGTTTTCAGGTTTAATAACAAGTAACTAAAATTTTATCAACCAATTTTAATCTTTTATGTACATTTTAGAAGCAAAAACTCACTTGATTTGTTCAGTTGCTAACACCATAATTAATGTCAGGTGACCTCGCTGATGTTACACGCCATGACAGATCATACACTTACATTTTTTGACGATCAATTTGGTGAAACAGTTAAGATATCGGCTACTACAAAACTAATTCCGGGTTCAATCCCCAGGCAGTACAAACATTTGTGTGTATTCACTCATTAAGTAAGAGGGATAAAGTTATCCTGCCAAGGTACTATTTTACCCTATACGGGTAAGCTCATGCCCCCAGTGGGGACGTCTAATGAGCTAATGATTGATTACATTGTCTTTAATATTTGATCACTATCCAAGCATTTAAGTTATTTATGATGAATGCCTAATATTATGTATATTGTATAGATCTAAAATACTAATAAAATAATAGCTGCAGATACTTATCCTTACTAACCCTTCTATACATATTGAATACAAGTTTTAGGTTAAACTTAATTATTTAATAGAATGCTAACAACGCCATCTAGCGGTTACCTCTGCATCCTTGGTTGCACCGTCTGCAGTAAGTATAACATGTTTGCAGTAAAACAATATTTGCTAATTACAGCAGCCCGGGGCTCTTGCGAAGAAGCTTGCAACGTGGTGTACACAGACCAAGGAAACATGGATGACGCGGGCGCTTTGATATAATGTTAATACATTTGGAAGATAAATATAGCCCTTCGGTATGTATGATTTTTTTTTCGAACAGACTACTGCCGTTGGTCGCAGATGGCCTTTACAGCTTCACCGGGCAATTGGCGAGCGCAGATGGCTCTCAACCTTAAAATGTACACAACGAGCCCAAGGGCGTCCCCGAACGGGACTCGGACCTCGGCTTAGGGCGTTGCGGGGGGAGGCTTGGCAGCCTAACACATATGTTTGGGGAGAAAAGCGGCCCGGCACTCCTACAGGGCGAACCTACAGGGACACGCGATGGGCCCCCGTTGGAGGGGACGGAATCTCGGTTGCCGATTTGTACAGTATTGTAATGTTTTAGCTATTTCGGCCGCCGATGCGGCGGCGACCTTGATAAGGTGATATGTATGGTTGAGTGCATAGTCCATATTGTTTTTATGACAGTCAATTTACCGGATGGTCAGCTCGCTCACCAGGTGGTAAGTAATACGCCTGACCATGACAGATGCAGTGTTGAAGGAAATCAATAATATAAGGTAGCCATTATTTTCCCAAAACCCTGCTCTGCGCTTTAAACCCAAGTCGAAAATTGTAAGATCTCCCATATCCGGTAATTTTACCTCAGTTATAGCCAGTGTTTAATATGAAATTGTTTTTTAAAAAGGCTAATGCTACGCTAGCATATTATAAGCCGCGTCAGGTAAGTATGCTGTAGATTGACGCTATCTAATGCTTATTTTTCTTATTACAAATTGTACAAGACGCTTACTCAGAGTGGCATTAAAGGAAAATTAACAACTGATAGACAATTAATATTCTCCATCAAAGCCATAGTGCATCTGTCATCGGAGACAACATAATTATGTTTAGATCTCTTATAACCGTTACAGTGTAGTATTTTTACAGTGCCCTCATCCCGAAACATATAAAGTCATAACACCCGTATTTTAAGGGTCGATATTTGGCACTGTGATAGTACTTATCAAGAGGACTCAATACCGAGTCTACCGAGTAAAGTTCGATGGGATGGGATGGGTTTAAATTGGGATGAGTCGTGAATTTTGCGGGTGGAAATTACAAACAACTTTTGCCCGAACCTAATAGTGTATCTTCACGTACAGTTATAGAAAACGAAAAGAAGGACCAAACTTTTGATAATGTTTTAACGGATCACACATTTGTGAAATTTTATACTCCTATGGCTTATGATACGAGGAAGAGACCTAAAATAACGATCTTGAAGCTAAAATGATACAGAAAATTTATTTCATCATGCCATTGGAAGCTGTAAGAATGTTTTTATCATAAAACTTCATCATCATCATCATCAGCTCATTAAACGTCCCCACCGAGGGGTACGAGCCTACCCGTATAGTTTGACTAGGCCTTAGTCGTCCACGCGAGCCCAGTGAGGGTTGAACGACTTCACGCACAACCTTTGAATCTCTTCGCAGGCGTGCGCAGGTTTCCTCACGATGTTTTCCTTCATCGTAAGAGCGTCGGATGACGTACATATATTTTTCCAAAATTCGAAAATACGTTGGTACGTGGCGGGATTTGAACCTCAGTCCTCCCGGTAGTCCTCAGTCCATACCATTGAGCCACCGACGCTCATAAAACTTAATTTATGGCAAATTAATGGTAAAACTTACTTCGCTATATCCATGGTATATACAACATATCCACTGCTAATAACCGCTCATTAGTTTTTATCTCAGAACCAACTCAATTTGCCTTACTATAACCCCTCAAGGGCTAAGGGTGCACGCGAGATTAAAGAACTTGGTAATGACATTAATAAAAGACTGCCAATGTTGTGAATAACCAAAATTCAATCAAAAGTTCAATGTTCTGGGAGAACTTATGTCAGCTTGGTCGGTAGGTGTGTAACATAATAATTGACCCACGGGGTGCAATGATCGAGACGTCGGCTGCTACATCACGGGTTCCAAGTTCCATCCCCATGCAGTACAAACATTTGTGTGCATGAACAAGTCTGTTTGTAATGGCCTAGGTGTTTTCTTTGTATAATATGTATGTATATAAAAAAATATATAAGTATTTTTCTCCGTTGTTTAGTACTCATAATACAGGCTTCACGCCTAACTTGGGGCTAGATGGCGCTGTGTGAATGTCAGGGAATATTTATTATTATTTATTTAATGAAGCTTGCAATGTCCTAACAGGAATAAGAAAGAACTTGTTAACCCATTGAATGCCGGGATTCCAGACGCAATAGATTTGTTTGTGTCTGGCGCCTTAAAGCATCATTGGATTTATCTTATTCATAGCTCGCCGGATGAGCAAGTGGCAGTGGGCCGGTCACGTATGTGGCAGAACCGACGGCCGTTCGAGCAGACGAGTTCTGGAGTGGAGACCGCGTCTTGGCAAGCGTACGTAGGAAGCTCTCCAGCCAGATTAGCTGGTGACTAGGGAAAGCTCGCTGGTGGAGGCTGGATGAGGAAAGCGGAGGACTGGGATATTCGCAAAATGGGGGAGACCTATGTCCAGCGGTGGGCTTTGTGACTTTGATATACGAGCAATACCCGCGTGCCAGCGTTAGTATCTCATTGGTGTGAACTGTTACATTTCGACCTGGAGAGCGCAGGTTCAAGTCCCGCCGTGTACCAATGTTTTTTAGAATCTTCTAAATGATATGAATATTAATGTAATGCTCTTACGGTGAAGGAAAATATCATGAGGAAACCTGCGCACTGCGAAGAGCTTCAAAGGTTGTGCGTGAAGTTGGCAAATCCGCACGGGGCCCGCGTGAACGACGTAGGCCTATACACTCAATACGGGTAGGCTAGTCCCCTAGGTGGGAACATTACAATGAGCTAATGATGATGATGATCAAGCCCAATCTAAATAATCTGAAAACACTCACAAACAACCAGGCAAGGGTTGTAATGGTTTGATCCAAACATTATCGGAGTGACTTTCTCAATATCAAATATATGAAACTTATAGCGAGCAAGGTTGTTTTAAATGTCACTGTTACGATATTTATCATTGTTAAGTTGGATACATGAGACCAAAGAAAATTTCTAACAACGTAAGATGCCAAGTCACAGGTGTCAGCCAGGTTAATAATATTCGTGGTGACATGTCGCTATATTTTCATTGTTATTTTACTCGCTCATCATTAATTTATTGTTTAAGGCATAGATAAGCTTAGCGCGCTAATTTAACTATAGGTTTAAGTGAATATGGCATGCCATATTCACCTTAAACCATATAGAATCATATATCATAATCATGATTAATATGAAAAATGAAAGTAAAACCACACATTACGACTTCTACATTTGAAATTCCGATGATTAGAAAAATAATTCACTTAAATATATAAAACACCCACCACATACAAACTACACACACTTAGGGATCATATTTAAGATATTTCTGCTTTCAAGGATTATCAACTATAAAATTTGTTATTTAGGCGATCTTATTCCTAGAACTCCGTTATAAAGAATTTTAATTGTAGTGCTAACGTTAGAAAATATCATACAATTGTATACTTGTACATACAATTATGTTCATTACAATAAAACATAACATTATAAAAGCCTTAAAATAATAATTATTATTTTTGCTGAAATTCCTTCTCAGAACATTCAAATTTCTCATTCTCAGAACATTTCAAAACATACTGTACTTTCAAACAAACTATAGCTACTTTGTATTGGAACCCAATAAACCAAGTATTGAAAAGAGTAACCCACGAGTTTCTTGCCGGGATCTTCTCGTTGGATGGCAGCATTCCGAACCGGTGGTAGAGTCATTAGATTTAATAAAAAAATTATATACTGTTTTGACGATTCAAAAGTATCTGTAAAGATTTATTTGAATAAAGCATTTTTCAATTTCAATTTTCAATTTCAATTTCAACCAAAATTAATTTAAAAAAATCCACTGACATTCACACAGCGCCATTTAGCCCCAAGTTAAGCGTGAAGCCTGTAGTATGGTAACTAAACAACGGATAAATATACTTTATACTTTTTTTTGTAAATACATACATGTTATACATAGAAACACCCAGACCAATACAAACAGACATGTTCATGCACACAAATGAATTAAAATTCTTTGAAGCTGTTTTACTTACTTTCACAACTTATCACGTAAACGCTCCATAACATAATAATGGAACTATCCTCATATTACACTGCATCTGCAAACATTTTCCTACATTGTGTACTTCCAGTTTTAATCCAAAAATAAACATTGCGTCATAAACGGGAAAAACTCTGAACGTTAAACTACGTGGAAAATAACCGAAACAATGGAGGAATCTTTTAAACCGAGCGCGGCGGAGGGAAACATTACCGGAGTTTTGAAGCGGCTTAAAGAATCCCGAGATAATCTGGTTCAGATTTAGACTTCATGTCTTTGTAATATTACGACTTATAGTCCATTTAAATATTGTTTTGTGCGAAAACTTAGTACTTTAAAGGCACGGATATTTTTATTTTGAAACTTGAAAATGCAGATATATATTATGAATATAAATCTTCTTTTCAATAATTTTTGACAACCTTTGTCAACGGATGAGCATGACTACTACATGAGTGTCGGTGGCTCAGTGGTGTGGACTGCCGCCTTCCTACCGGGAGGGCTGAGGTTCAAATCCCGGCACGTACCAATGTATTTTCGAATTTTCGAAAATATATGTACGTCATCCGACGCTCTTACGGTGAAGGAAAACATCGTGAGGAAACCTTCATGCACGCCTGCGAAGAGATTCAAAGTTGTGGATGAAGTCGTCCAATCCGCACTGGGCCCGCGTGGACGACTAAGGCCTAATCACCCTATACGGGTAGGCTCGTGTCCCTCGGTGGGGACGTTTTAATGAGCTGATGATGATGAGCATGACTACTTAGATAATCAATAACGAATTAGCACAATCACGAAGAACCACACTACACAAACGTATAGGTATATTTCTAACATAAAATTAATTAAAATTTTGACTTTAAAGCGTCACCGAAATAGTAAAAATAAAAAACGCACGAGCACACTACTATGTCATTATGACAAGTGAAACAGAATAAAATTCTGGGGAGAGTACAATTTTTGACTAACTATTACCGAAGCCTCTGAGAGGTTTCCGGTCAAACCCGAGCAGTAGAAACAATTGAAAAGAAAGAAACTTGTGTGTGCTTGAACAAACATGTCTTTTGTATTGGTCTGTTTCTATGTTTTGGTTCTGTGTAAAGTAAGGTATGAGTATGATCATCTGTTTTAGTACCCATAGTATAGCTCCTTGCTTAAATTATTACCACATATTGCGCATTTTTGTGTTTTTTTTTCTGAATTCAGTACATAGACACACTTGATACTGAGTCGTCTAGGTAGGTACCACCGCAGTAGATATCGTCCCGTGAACAGGAGTGTTATGCACTTTTGTGTTGGGATGAGGACCTAGCATCTGTGTCTCGGTTGACGGCCGCAGTGCGGCATATAAATGAATGTACTGACAATTTGGAAAGTTAAAGATAAAACTCCAATTAATATTAACGACCAGAGAATAAACTTTGCTAGTTCAAAACATAGATGCTCTGTGATAAGACGTGTGACTGGCACAACTTAAAATATAGTGCTAAAATCTAAGTAGTGCAGTGTATTCTGTGAAAATGCACAGATATTGCAACTCGACTACAAAAACCTCACGAGACGCTTATAGAAATATTTCACGATTATTATAGTTATAGTTTTGCCCGCGGTTAGCTGGCGAAGCATGAGTTAACCTAGGAAAACACGGTATGAAACATGATTAACCTAGGGAAAACACGGTTTCTCTTTCCCGGTTACGAAAATAGAAAATAATTTATCGCTACTTCCTGTTCTATTTTTCGTGAAAAATAGTCTCATACCAATTTCTTAAGAAATGTGAAAACAATACCAAATTCGGATTTATTATACTATAGATTTGTTAATGTAAGATAATACGTCTTTCATCGAGTACCAGACTGGGGTCGATTGCGACAAAAAAATATGACAAAGCTATACATACACGCTATAGGGTAGCTCGCGTCCTTCGGTGATGATATATTTAAAGATAGAATTACTAACTTGCAAAATAACTATTGAGAGACAATGAAGATAGAATTAGCGCATTCTAAATAGCCAATTAAGACCCAGATCTACGAAAGTGGCAACAGGAATTGGTTGGTTTGGGGTCAATCTCATAGTTGCGGCACGTTAAATTCCACACTACACGGTAGAGTCGTTAGCCTAACTGTAAACACTATCACCAACGGCACCCGCATAATAATTTGCGAACGATTTGTTCCCACACAGAAATTGTTATATCTTTATAAAGGACGTTTATATGAACCGTAAATACAACATAAGGACGAGTTTCACCGACATTTTTTTGTTGTTACTATAGATTGAACGGCTTGTATGGAACACGCGATTTGATTTTATGCCCGATATTTGAAGTGGAAAACGCGGATTTTATGCTAACTGGGTTTATTTATTATTATCGATCTAGATCTTAGATCACGTGAGCTTAGATGCAATTTTCAAAGGAATGCAATATAGTGTGAATCACAAATGACTGTATTCTATAGAGCTTAACAAATTGAGTGCGTAGTTACTTATGTACAATAATGTGCTGGAAATAGATCTTTAACTTTTTTGGAATAAGGCCTTCTCTTAACTATGCAGTCCACTGTGGAATAGGTCCCCTCATTAGCGTTAAAATCCCGCTATACGCTACGCTTGTCAGACGCGGTCTCCATCTGATCCGCTTGCTCCAACGGCCATCGGTTCTACGACGTACGAAGACCAGCCCACTGCAACTTTAACTTGCTGATCCGGCGGGATACCGATAGTCGTAATTTAATTATCTTACGGATTGAATCATTCTGATCTTACCTAAGAGACCAACATAGCTCGCTCCATTGCGCATTGAGTGACTTTGAACTTGTGAACAACCCAAGTGCCAATAAGGCAATAAGTTTTATGAACTTTTATTTGTTTGAATATCCGTAGCCAAATGGCAAACAACAGAATCTTTAGATTCGTCATGTCGTTGTCGTGCCCTCACACCCACTTCTCTTCGATATAAACAAAATGCAATATATACGATGAGATTTTGTAAATATATTTTTTTTCAGACAGTCTGGACGTCACCTGATGGTAAGTAATACGCCAGACCATGACAGAGCGGCATTAAAGGAGACCAACAACTGATAGACAGTTATTATTCTCCATCAATACCGCACTGCACCAGTCACCCAAACAACAGATGTTAGATCTCTTATACCCGGTAATTCACTAGCTGCAGTGCCCTCATCCCGAAACAAAAGTGTATAACACTCCTGTTTCACGGGATGATATCTGGCACTGCGGTGGTACCTACCTAGACGACTCAGTATCGAGTCTAACACCTAGTAGATATGTATTCTGTAGACTTTTGTGTTTCACAAGAAACTATATTTTTATACAACATAAACGGTGAACCACTATTTATTCATAACAATCTGTAGTAGGCGCCTAAGTAAACAATAATTATCTTATGTTCGTTGCTGCTACGGAACCCTTCAGAAGCGATACCGACTCGCACTTGGCCAATATAATAATGACTTGCTTTGTGACACAAAACTACTCATTAAAACTACACTTTTATAATTTACTTATTAAAGTATGGTATGGTTCATGGTCGACCGAGAACGAAAAGAAGCATTGTTGGAATGCAACCAATGATTTGGTTAATAATAACAATAAATATCCCCTGACATTTACAAAAAATTACAGGCTTCACGCTTAAATTGGGGCTAGACCCAAGTTAAGCGTGAAGCCTGTAATTTATTTTGTATGTATGGAGCAAACGAGCAAGAGAGACACCTGATGGAAAGTGTTCACCTCCGCCCAGGAAACAACAGTGGCACCAGAAGCGCCACCGGTGCGTTGCTTGCCTTTTAGATAGGAATATGCTGTTTTCTTAAAGTTTCCCATGTCATATTTATCAGGAAATACTGCTGCTGGTAACTAAAACAACTAAGTATCCCAAAAATATTTGTTAGTGTTTAGAACTCAGTTTACGTCAGCATATTTGAAGGTTATGTTCGTATAGAACAGACTAACAATAGTAACAAAGTATGTAAGTAGCACAACTCGTGTCAGCTGTCACCGCGAAGTGCCGCTCATAAAATATTGCTTATTGTTTCGTCGTACCATTTTCTTGGGACCTCCCAGTTGTATTAGAGAGATTCGATTTAGTGGAAAATTAGTGTAAAGCCGCCTGTAAATAATAACTACTAAAATAAATTGTCTTTATAGCCAAGTTGTAAGATGAGACACTTAAAAAACACGTCAGGAATTGACATCTTTATTTTACACTTAAACTTTCGTGATATACACTCATTGAAACCAAACTCGGAATAAAAATGTATTATTTAATTAATGTATTAATCAGGAGAAAACTAAGTTAGCGGCATAGCTCACTGGATCAGCAAGTTGGATTAGCAGTGAGCCGATCACGTATGTCGCATAACCGATGGCCGTTGGAGCAGATAAGTTCTGGAGTGAAGATCGCGTCTTGGCAAGTATGGCGTAGGATGCCATCTAGCCCGATGGACCGACGACTTGTGAGAGGTCGCTGATGGAGGTTGGATAAAAAATTGGAAGACCAGAATATCTTTCGTAAAATGGGAGAGAACTATGTCCAGCAGAAGAATAAAGAATTAAATTATACAATTTAACTTAACCTTTATCTGAAGAGATCCATATTAAATAATATGGACCTTTTGGTAGAAATTGTATACCTTACCTAATAATAACGGCAGTTGCTAGCATGTAAAGTAAAAAATAAAGTCAAAGTTATACTCGTATCATACAATGTTACCTGAATCACCAAAACGTGTAGAAGTTTTTCAACTTTGTGTCAGAAATATTGTTTTACTTCACCATTTTATTTGGAGCTCCCATTCGATATTATCCCATTCGAGAAGAACTGGATTTCTAAGGAGCACATGCTGTGCGCTGAATACCAATTATACGCGGCCAATTATATTAGCCCGTCAATATAACGTATCTGGGGAAACGAAAACAGTTTTCGAGGTGAACTTTTAATATGGATCGTGATTTCGCTAGGACTCCAGGGGCATACTTATTTATTTATTTATTTAAGGCTCACAAAACAAGATACAGTCAAATACAGTCTTTAGTTTCATCAATAAAATATACATCCTAGACTGCAACTCTAAACATGTGGGCACAGATTGTACCAAATTAGCTGTAACGAGAGGTTAGTGTATAATAATACTTAATATCTATGTACCTTAGCATGTAATGTTAGTGAGAAACATTATAAGAAAGTGTAATGAAAAATCAGCTATAGTCCTGGATTGAAAGAATGTCCAGGACTTTATTACGAAAACCATGCAATTTACAAGCGAAAATGTCCAAAGAAGACTGTTTAAGACTATCCATACTGTTCAAGTTAAACTTGGATTTAATATGCAAGAGTACATAAATGCATGTGATTATTAAGGGTGCAAACAGACATAAACATTTATACCTAGTTAACTGCTTATTTTAGATTAAAAGAGTAGTTAAGTGTAAATAGAATTTTGGTTATTTCTCGTAGTCACCACTCTCATCATAACCAGGGCAGAAAGTCACATTGATTTTTCTTAATATTCCATATTAATGAGCTATGGAAAGGGCAATGTTAAATGTTTACCTACGCGATAAGATCCGAACCGATGATATCCGTAGGAGAACTAGGGTGACCGACATAGTTCATAGGATTAGCAAGTTGAAGTGGCAGTGGGCAGCGCAGTGCGTAAGTAGCAGATGGATGTTAATGCTAGGGATCGGTCCGCGTGCATTGGGGGAGGCCTTCCTTCAGTAGTAAACATTTAAGGCTGTAACGAGATTATGATTTATGTGATACTGACACCGTGAAAGACTAGTTTTACTCAGAAAAATTGGCCAAGCGCGAGTCGGGATCGCCCATGGAGGGTTCCGCAGCAGCAAATAACATAAAATAAAGTTTTTTTTTTTTACTACAGCTTTAATATGAAAAATAGTGGTTCACCGTTTTTGACGTAAAAAAAACTACTCACCAGAAATCGTTCAAACTAAATTTCGTTGTTAGATTTCATGGTAATGTACATCACACTTTTTTTTCGATTTTATCAACCCCATAGTTTAGAAATTACAGGGCACAATTTTTTTTCAACTTAGGGAGTGTCTCTCGCGCAAACTATTTAAATTATAAAAAAATATATTAGAAACCTCGATATCATTTTTTAAGTTCTACACATTGATACCCCACCCGGGGGGGTTCAAGGAAAAATATTTTTTTGGGTTTCAGTTCAATGTATGGGAAACCCCAAAATATATTATTATTTTTTCAAGTTTCTTGTCAAAACCTAATAACGGTTCACAGAATACATATACTCACAAAGTTTGAATAGTATAGTGTTTATAGTTTCGGAGAAACATACGACGGACAGACAGACAGACAGACTTGACGAATCTATAAGGGTTCCGTTTTTTGCCATTTGGCTACGGAACCCTAAAAATGAGTGCAAAGAAAGACAACGTTGTGTTTATACAAATTCACAAAGTTAAAGAACCAACTTGAGATATTTTAAAAACGAAACCGAAAAGATTGTTCTTTTGAAACAATCAATCTAGCAGCCAGCTCTTTCTGTAGCAATTGGCAATTTTATGTTTTTAAATTAGAGCATCGCTTCAACCTCTTTTTACTGTTAAAAATGAAAACTCTTTGCTTTTGGATTTGTTTCCTTAACATTATTCACGTAATTTTTAAGACGAGAGTAATACAATTTTGTATTTTCTGGGCAAACTCTGAATCGTCACATCAAATAATGCCAACACGTGTTTCATGTAAGAAAGTAAATTTGTTTATTATGTTACTTACTTTGTAATATCATAAAACCTCACCAAATAAAATACAATATCGTTGTGTGAAATAAAAGCAAAAACTCTAAGTAATTTAAGTGGCGTCGCGTTGGGACCGCGTCACGGAACGTGTCGTCGGCTACTTGTTACTCGCTACGTGAGGTATATACCGTGTTTCTATTTTATATGATTTGATGATCATAATTTTTATTTTATTGATTTTATCCGGCGGTAATGACCAACTGTGGCCTATGTATTCTTCGTCGTCGTTATTCTTATCTAACTAACCCGAAACAGTGTTGAATTATTTTTGACATTTTTAATGAACGTTTATTAACCTAAACTGAATGATTGTAAAAATCGCTAGTGCACGCCGGATAAGAAAAGCAATATAACCGGATATATTTGGCGTAGAATGGGGGAGACCAGGGTCCAGCAGTGGCCTGCAATAGACGGAGAGTAAGGTAGGCAAACGAGCAAACGGTTGACCTGAACGAAAGTAAATCCCATTTTAATGTTAAAAGGGAAAATAAAATATAGGGAGAGGGGGGTTCGCGCCTTCGGTTACCTTCATCGGTTAATCACAACAAGAAGCTTAATTAAAAGCCGGTAATTTGTTTCTTAAGAATAGAGGCTGTTGGAGCAGCACCACAAAGCTCTATTTTACGCTGGTTATACGTTTCTAAAGAGACATATCAGAGGGAGCCCGTTGGAGCAGACAAGTTCTTGAGTGGTGACCGCGTCTTGGCAGGTGAAGCGTAGACCTCACGAAAGGTGGCTGGTGATGACTGAATTAGAAAAGCGGGTGAACAGAAAGGTTACGTATTACTTGGGAAAATATATTTTACTATGGGCAATATCGCGACTTATACCTGCTATTCTTAATAAAATTATTACAAAATTTTATACCTTAATTTGTTTTAAACAAAATATAAAACACACATATTAATCGCTCTGAAAACTGAGTAATATAAAAGTAAGTTCGTTATATTAATCTAAAGATACATTAATAATATGAAATGCACAATGTGTTCACTTTGTGCATATTAAAACATGATTAATGAATAATTATCAACAAAAATATCTCGCTATGTAGGCTGCCTCTAAGGTCTGGTACTGTCAGTGCAATATTAATATTATTTGGCACCAAAATTCATTTGTTACAACTTTGTATATATAATTTAACGTTCCAATGGACCATTTATATATTTCACTTTGAAAAAGTCATGCTTCATCACGAATATCATCAGAAATGATGGAAGAGCGATATGTAGCGTCCTTTAAAGATAGAGCGTATTACTCAAAATGCCGGCAACGCATCTCTGTGAGTTCTGGTGTTACAAATGTATATGGGCTGGGGTGACACTTTCCATCAGAAGACCCGTATGCTTGTTTGGCTCCCTTTTTTATAAAAAGGCCTGCTCGAACTTGAAATAGGAGCAATATGAGTTTGACAACTCACACTAAAAGCTTGCCAAATTGTAGTGTAATGATAAAAAATAACAGTAAATTAATTCATATAATAACAATTTATTAGATGACAGCCCTGCGTGTGCGGTTATTCCGAATAAAACCAAATAACGCTGATTTAAACAAATTAATAGCCACAGGATCGAGGTTTCCCCTTTGAAACTCGCATCAAATGTTGCCCATTACAACGTTACTATGGAAATAAGTTAATTAAAAATGTTCTATACGCATTTACTGTATTTTAAATTTTCGGTTATTTTGAACGAACTAAAGACTCATCATCATCATCATTACAGCCTAATTATGTCCACTGCTGAACGAAGGGCTCCCCTAATGATTTCCACGCGGACCGATCCCTTGCAGTTGACATCCATCTGCTGCTAATTAAAGACTATTTGCACGCTTTTGTGTATGGTATCGCCAATTAGTTTTACAGTATTAAATATACTTACTGTATTATTATATTTATTTATTTTTGCCACGGTAACAAAATACAATCATATCCTATTTAACCTATTGCAATCCACTGCTGGACATAGATCGGCCCCATTTTGCGCCAGACATCCCGGTCCTCCGCTTTTCTCACCAGCGACCTTTCGCAAGTCGTCGGTCTATCGGGTCGGAAGGCGTCCAAATACAATCCATTCAGTTACAATATTGTCCAGTTATCTTATTAAAAGAGCGAGAGCGTCGGTGGCTCAGTGGTGTGGACTGTCGCGTTCCTACCGGGAGGGCTGAGGTTCAAATCCCGACACGTACCAATGTGTTTTCGAATTTTCGAAAATATATGTACGTTATCCGACGCTCTTACGGTGAAGGAAAACATCGTGAGGAAACCATGCACGCCTGCGAAGAGATTCGAAGGTTGTGCGTGAAGTCGTCCAATCCGCACTGGGCCCGCGTGGATGACTAAGGCCTAATCACCCTATACGGGTAGGCTCGTGCCTCTCGGTGGGGACGTTTAATGAGCTGATGATGATGATGATGATCTTATTAAAAGGTGTTAAATTGTGTGTGTGTGTGTGTGCGTGCGTGCGTGCGTGCGTGCGTGCGTGCGTGCGTGCGTGCGTGCGTGCGTGCGTGCGTGCGTGCGTGCGTGCGTGCGTGCGTGCGTGCGTGCGTGCGTGCGTGCGTGTGCGTGTGCGCGTGTGCGCGTGTGCGCGTCATCATCATCATCATCAGCTCATTCAACGTCCCCACCGAGGGGCACGAGCCTACCCGTATAGGGTGATTAGGCCTTAGTCATCCACGCGGGTCCAGTGCGGATTGGACGACTTCACACACAACCTTCGAATCTCTTCGCAGGCATGCATGAAGGTTTCCTCACGATGTTTTCCTTCACCGTAAGAGCGTCGGATAACGTACATATATTTTTCAAAAATTCGATGATTCATGTATAAGATTTCTTATTAGCCTTTTTCAAAGAACATGCCAATAAAGATATTTTCAAAATACGTTTTCCTTGATGACCCTCCCGGGAATCTTGTGGAGAAGTATATACTTGGTTATATATTATTAATACGCACCTCTACGCTTTCACGATAATATGCTCCCGATATTAAAGAGTACTTTCCTGGATAATTTGCTCTCGATGCGAGTTCTCGAGTAAATTAGAAAATGATGTATGACGTGAGGATAACATAACCGTGATATTAATCTGGGCGACCTCGGAGTTTTCTTGAGTAGGTTTTATTTTTTCAAAGTGTACGGGACGGTCAGGTCACTCACTGGATGGTAAGTGATGCGCCTGACCATGACAGAGCGGCATTGATTTAGACCAAAAACTTATAAACACTTATTATTTTCCATCAATGCCGCACTGAGCCCGACACCCGAGACAATAGATGGTAGGTCTCTGATACCCGGTAATTTTGCCCTCTATGCCCTCATCCCGAAACATACTCGTAGAAGCGCAAAACACTCCTATTTCATGGTACGATATCTGGCACTACGGTGATACCCTACCTAGCTATCTACCTACCTAGCTAGCCTACCTAGACGACTTAGTACCGAGTCAAACACATAACAAAAAAAACCTTAAAGTACCTACTTTAAGTATCAATTTTGAACTTTAGTTTGTAGTAACTGCCTCCGTTACGTGAACATCCCTCGACAATCTCAATCCACGTCGAATATACGAACTATGTGTCATTTTAACTTGCTCAAACTAAGGGTTACGACGGTCACTCTAGTCCTCTACAGATTTCCACATCTGAGAACTTATCGTGTAGGGAAACACGTAACTAAGCCCTTTTTATAGCACGTTGGTGACCTGGAGCTTGTTTAGCCAATTAAATTACCATGTTGTACTTTCTGGACGTCCATGCAAGTTTTCCTAATATCTCGGAACGGTAAAAATGATAAACTGTTTACCACTATTTCTACCACGCTCAAATTCAGTTTGTTCTAAAATGTTTTGAGAGACCTAACGTCTGTCGTCAGGTCAGTGTTGTCAGAAAATAATGACTTCCTGCTATTATTGTTTTTTTTCAACACTGTACCTGTCATGGTAAGGTATCATTTACCACTAGGTGAGGAAACTAACCGTCCTGTACACTTAATCTCATTAAAAAAGGTTATGTGTGTGTTTTTTTACATTTCATTAAGTGTAAGCCTATCCAAGTCTCCCAGAAGGAATCAATTAGATGATCCACACAGATCCCGTTTCTGATTCAATGGACGAAACGACGCGCGCCACAAAAACTCACATACCCGGCTCCCAATCACACCGAACGCTGGAATGTGTCCTCTATTTTAAGGCTAAAATAAATAAAAATCAACTGACATTGAAACAGCGCCATAGATGGCGCTAAAAGGTTAGAACCTTGACAATTTTTAAAATTAAATAAGTTAATCCGTGCTTCAGACGTTAAGCCGTCGGCTACAATCGTTGGATGGTAGTTGTTAACATCCGTGATTCAAATCCGTGGGTTACGCCCATGGCTATGCAGTGCAGGAAGAAATGTGTCCTGCAGTTGGCTGTTATAGGCTGATGATGACGGATTAAGTTAATTCAAATTCAATTCTCTCCTTCGGTAATCGGTTAATAGAATAGAAAGACAAATGTTATATACCACTTTTTACTTTTTATATTTTTACAATAAAAAAAACTATACATATAAATCATAGCGCACAGTGAAATAGAAAGAAGATTTAAATAAAAATGCCTACTCTCCTCAGCTGAAGTTTACTAGTTGGTATTTGTTACCTGCAGTGGCGTGCACTCCATATATTCAAATAAGCAATGCATACATAAAACACAAAATCGCTAACATATTAAATGATTCCCACTTATTCGCACATTTTCTTCTACAGATTTGAATTAATAGGCGATCTGCTGTCAACAACAGCACTTAATTTGACAAAATGTACATTATTTATTGTTTTTGCGATTAGTGTCACTCATTCTGCATACTCTACACATATTCTCTGTGCACGCCACTGGTTACCTAAGTTAGTAACTTATTACTTTCAAACTCGTCCGTTTCAGTTCGGTGTGAACACAGCCCCAGCTCTCCCGGTGACAAATGACGCCACAAAGGGAACTCTGCTCTACTAATCTCCCCTACTTCAGGGGGGATAAAAAGAACACAGTCTGCCTTGTTGAATTATAGTTTTTTATGGCATATAATGACTGTCTGGTTTCATTGTTTTTTTAACTAATGAATGCTAAGAGAATGATATTGTCACTGTGACCTTAATTTGTGTCCTTTTATTTTGTTAATTTATAGTTACGTTTACACTTAAATATACCACGTTTAGTACAAAAGTAAACGCGGTGTGAAATAAATAATTATTTTATACAAGTATTAATACGGGATAAAATCCTCAATTTTGGTTTTGGTTTGGTTAAATTAAAAAAACAAACCCGTATAATTAATACATATTTATGCATCCATCACCGATTCGTTATCTCGTACTGCTCGTATCTGTCGAGCACGGGACGAAAAACTCGAACTCTTATGTTTTAAGAATAAATGTATGTCACTTATCTGTTTTTCATAAACATTTTACAACTAGAACTCTATGTACAGAAGCAGACCACAAATTCTTAATAAATACGTGGTATTTTATTGTATTTTACCATTATGTAAAGTGTATAAGAGCTATTTAAATATCCGTTTTCATGTAAAGGTACACAAATACCCGTACAAAAACAAATCATCATAAAATTAAATTTAACCATCTAAAAGTACCTTGATACTTAACAGCACCTTTCACATCTCTGTAATACATATCCTTCATTTTCACCCCAAAACGACTCAAGTTACCAAAAAGGGTGAATAAACTCCATTAACATATTCCGCGGTGTACGCGAGTTAAGGAGCATGACGCGTTGAGACGTCAGTGCGCGTGACAAATTACGACAGAGATGTAATGTCGTCTAATTACCCCCGGCACATCATTACACCGCGCGCGTCACGTGACGAGGTTAAAAATGAGCTCGTGTCGATAAGCGTCACGTCTCTAGACGTTCACATTGACACTTGATAACGATTGACGATATTCCACGCGGTGTGTAAACGAATTTTCTTGATAGGTACGTTCGATTTTGGCTGCAAGTTTTGCTAAGTATTTTAGGACGCTTGTCGCCATGCGTGAAGTGGAAGCCGCCTACGACAGGACCAAAAAAGAACCACCGCATCACGGGAAGTTGTTGAAACGGCTGAAGTGTGAACCTTTGCGGCAGATTTATACCCTAGCATGTTATTCATTGGGCTCACAGGCCATTCTCCGCTTGAACTAGCACGCAAACAAATTAGCCTTAGGCGACTGCAGGATCATGAAGAAAGCGGCAAATACAACGCCCCACATCAACAGGGAAAACAAGGAAGGTGCCAGGACCGTGGGGGCGGCTGTGCTGGCTGGTGTTCGTCGAGCCCCGAGATTTCGCATTCGCCAAGGCTTCAAGACGGACAGCCTGGCATATAAGAGGGAACCATGCAAACGGGATATCGTGCAGGCGCTAACGTTGGGATACTGGTTGCTTCACGTACGGTCGTCAGTTCTCAATGGGGGAGCAAATCGTCTTCTTGGGGCAAACAGCGGGAACTTCGACCATCTTCAACTAGGCTAACAGCTACTGGTCAGCATTGCCCGTACATGGCTGTAGAAATGTGGAGGTCAGCGTTAGGCAACAGTGTATGGACATCGAGTCAATCGTATAGCAGATATCGCTATGCGATTGCAATATTGGGCCTAGATTGTATGCGAAATCATGACTGCAAGATCGATGTTAATGAAGGGTGTTATTGAAATGGTGGCACAGAGAACTGCATGATGAAGCGTGCTTCATCAGGAAATGTACTGACTACGAAGACAGTGCTTACCCAGGTCCGAAAAACTATAGTTCCAGTACACCTCCTCTTCCACATTATTTCTGGCCAAAGAACATCGTGGTGTGCTTATGAGAAAGTTTCAAATCATTTTAATACCGGGAAGATGCACGAAAGTCTTGTGAAATTTAGTAAAGTTGCAGCGGTACTGTATTAAACCTTTTCGCCGAGGAACAAGGTATTAAGCAAAGGTACCATACCATGCGCGCACTTGTTGATGGAGTAGACGTGGCTGCGTCGATGTGAGATCTACCCAGCTCTGGCAAAAGACCCGACCCAGGCACTTGATGTCGTCTACGGTGGTTGGAGGAATGTCAACATATACTTGCGAAGGAGGAAAGAGGATGCGTCGAAGGATTTGTGGTCAAGTGATATAGCGATGTTTCTCGACAAATGCATGCAGCATATTGGGAAAACGGGCGTTGGGTAAGACACAAAATTAAGGACTGCAGCGAGGCACCGATCCGCAGCGACGAGAAGATTACCAGGCGCCCGTGAAAAGACGGTTTGAGGCCGATGATTGATGCGGATGCCTTAAAAGATGGCGTCATTTCGCAACCCTCGTCTAGCCCATGTGTTCACCTGTTGTCCTCTGTGAAGAAGAAGACGGTAGCCTACGGTTTTGCGTTAGATATATAGGCGATTAAACGACATTACAAAGAGGACAGCTACCCGCTTCCCGAAGAAACGAGCACACCTGGACACGAACATGCTGACAGGATGAAGTGCGTTTACCACGTTAGACCTGGAAGAAGCGGTTACTGGCAAGTGGAACTACGATATCAAGGACAAGGAGAAAAACTGCCTTCTCAACTGGCAAAGGTTTAATGGCAATTACGAGCTCATGCCATTCGTGTGAACGCTCCTGCTACTTCGATGAGATTAATGGAAATTTGTGCATATCTTACTGGCTGATAGGCAGACGCCTGTCAGTCTAACTTAGATGACGTGATTATTGTAGGCCGCACCTTCCAGAACACCTCAGAATCAATGGAAAAGTACTCTTGAAGATAAAAGGAGCTAATTTTGAAGCCTGAACTCGAAGAAGAAATGCTCATTCTTTCGCGCGGAAAGTAAGCCGTTTGCGGTCATGTGGTTTCCCAAGATGGATGGCAAACCAGATCCTGAGAAGTACAGATTAAGGCTGTGCAAGATTGGCCGGTACAAAAATTAAGACCCAGGTGAGAGCTTTCCTTGGACTGTGCTCTTACTATTCGCCGCTTTGTCAAGATTTTTGCGTATTGCCAGACCATCTGCACAAGCTAACGGAGCGAGTAAACGAACTTTCGTTGGTTTCGATGGAACAATGTTGAAATCGCATTCCACGAGTTGAAGAAACAATCGTTGTGATGCACCGATTTTAGGTTACCCTGATCCAAATAATGAATTCATCGTCGACACAGATGCAGTAATACTGGAAATTGTGGTGTATTATTCGCACGGAAGTGAGAGCATGAAGTTGTGATTGCCTACTTTTAGTAACGCCTTATCCAACCAGAGAGAAAAGTTACGTGTGTCACCAGTAAGGGAGCTTCTTCGGTGGTTAAGACTTTACGCACTTTTAATAAATATTGTTTTGGGCGTAAGCTTCGTCTTACGCACTGATCATGCTCCATTAAAATGGCTTTTACAGGGTAAGGAACATCCTGAAGGACAGGGGGCAGATGGATGAATTACTTCAAGAGTTTGACTTTGACATAGAAACATCGAAGCGGAAAGGCACATGGTAACGCCACGCGCTCTCAACGAAGACCGTGTTCCGCAGGATGCAAGCATGTGTTCGGCAAGAAGCCAAAGAAAGAATTCCCATTCGAGTGATCAAAACAAACATAAAGCGAATGACATGGAGGTCAACATTACGACAGGCGCAGAAGGATGACAGGACATAAAGCCCATCTTCGAGTGGATTGAAGCTAGCACTCCTCGGCCCAACGGAGTTACTGTGCCTCTATTTGAGCTCCTGTCACGAAGAGGTTATTGGGCCACAATGATAGTTTGCTCATCCATGATGGCTGTCCTTTCCGGAAAATGGGGAAAACTCGCTGATACTGTCATCTACAAAGGGTGGTTCCGAAAAGTAAAGACCGAAGTTTTGGCAGCTATATCACAATGGATGTTCCGGTGGCCATTTGGGAGTTAAAAAGGACTTTATGAAATTCGGTGAACAGATTTTATTGGATTCACTGTCGGCTGATGTTGTAAATTGGTGTCGCAAATGTACTACTGCGCTGCTGTAAAGGGACCACTACACGCAGCCGAGGTGCTGCAGATGCAATTATACAATGTGGGAGCACCATGGAACCGATATAGCATTAGATGTGCGGGCCGTTCCCGTCCAGTGATGAGCGGCACAAATACTATCATGGTTGTCATGGATTACTTCACGAAGTGGCCAGAAGTTTCCGCGATAGCTAATCAAGAAGCTACGATACAGTTGCCGACAAGCTCGTTCAAGAAGTCTTTTTGTCGTTTGTGTACCCTTAGAAATCCACACCGACCAGGGAAGAAACTTTGAATCGCAAGTTTTCAGGACGACTTTCGTGTAATGGGTCCCACAAGCGACACGAACAACTTCTTATCCCCACAACGGATGGGAATGATAGAAGCGTTAACCAAACGCATTGAGATGATACTTGGCGGACAAGCTTGTAGATAGCAGACAGAGAGGATTGGGATAAGCATATACAAGCCATTCCTCTTGTCTTATCCGAAGCGCTATCCATGAAAACCACATCCGTAAACCCCAGCATTTGCAAATTCGGTCGAGAATTAAGGTTGCCTGTGACCTTATTACGGGGAATACCTCCTGATACACCTACGTAGTATAACGGAGTACGAACGTGATTTAAAGATAAATGAATTGACGTTTATGAGGCATCTTTCGACAGTACAAGTCTAGCAGTCATCAGGAAAGGACAAAACACGTTACATCGCAACGTAAACAACTCAAGGTTTTGAAGAAGTCATTGGTATGCTCATAAACCCAACTTCGAAGCAAAGAAAGTCTCCCAAACTTCAAGCCAAATGGATGACCGTAATCAAAGGTTATAACCAAAATTAACGACGTCACGTACCGTATAGCAACAACCCACGAGGAGCATCCCAAAGATTTTCAGTTGGGATCGTATAGCGCGTTTCTAGGAGATAACGCTTCGGGACGAGCACTGGGAAGGGGGCAGAGTCGTTACGAATTGGACGATAATTGGAAAATGTCAATTAAATATGGCGGCTAATATTGTGACGTCAGTCCACCAGACATCCATTAGGTATGACATTGCGAATGGTCAAATAGCATAAAGTTGTAGTATGTTCTAGATAATTCGCGAACTATGTAGAATGATCGTACGACGCTCGAGCTCAGCGGCCGGACAGGTATATAAGGCGGGCCGACGGGTGCGCACGGAGTCTTGGCTTCTACTCAAGAGCGAACGAAGAGCGAAATAACCTGCCGACTACAAGGAAGACGCGAGTTGATTACAGCGATATCTAAGGGATGTCGAGTGTGATATAACAGTGTGAGGTTAACGTGTGATTATTAGTGTGTGTGCGGAAAGTGTTGTGTTATAGTTGCAGTGTTAATTACGGAATTTAGTGCGTAGCGTGCGTTATTGATTAATTAGTACGAGTGTAAGTGTAATGTAGTGTTGTGTTGATTATACTTGGTTAATTAATAAAGCGTGTTACCGTGTTATTCTTCGTGTTTGGCATAACTTTATCCGGAACCCCCAGCTCGTAAACATACTTAGATTATTGCATTTATAGGTTTCTGAGTTATTTAAATTGTCTTTAATCGTGATTTGCCCTACGA
>PQWD01002115.1:43497-95482 GCA_019425675.1 Leucinodes orbonalis | reverse complement strand
CGATGAGCCCGACACCCGAACAATAGATGGTAGGTCTTCTGATACCCGGTAATTTTGCCCTCTATGCCCGCATCCGAAACATACTCGTAGAAGCGCAAAACACTTCCTATTTCATGTACAGATCTGGCACTACGGTGATACCCTACCTAGCTATCTACCTACCTAGCTAGCCTACCTAGACGACTTAGTACCGAGTCAAACACATAACAAAAAAAACCTTAAAGTACCTACTTTAAGTATCAATTTTGAACTTTAGTTTGTAGTAACTGCCTCCGTTACGTGAACATCCCTCGACAATCTCAATCCACGTCGAATATACGAACTATGTGTCATTTTAACTTGCTCAAACTAAGGGTTACGACGGTCACTCTAGTCCTCTACAGATTTCCACATCTGAGAACTTATCGTGTAGGGAAACACGTAACTAAGCCCTTTTTATAGCACGTTGGTGACCTGGAGCTTGTTTAGCCAATTAAATTACCATGTTGTACTTTCTGGCACGTCCATGCAAGTTTTCCTAATATCTCGGAACGGTAAAAATGATAAACTGTTTACCACTATTTCTACCACGCTCAAATTCAGTTTGTTCTAAAATGTTTTGAGAGACCTAACGTCTGTCGTCAGGTCAGTGTTGTCAAGAAATAATGACTTCCCCCCCTGCTAATTTATTTTTTTTTTCAAACACTGTACCTGTCATGGTAAGGTATCATTTACCACTAGGTGAGGAAACTAACCGTCCTGTACACTTAATCTCAATTAAAAATAGTTATGTGTGTGTTTTTTTACATTTCATAAGTGTAAGCCTATCAAAGTCTCCCAGAAGGGGAATCAATTAGATGATCCAACAGTCCCGTTCTTGCATTCAGATGACGAACGACGCGGCACAAAACTCACTACCCGGCTCCAATCACACCGAACGCTGGAATGTGTCCTCTATTTTAAGGGCTAAAAATAAATAAAAATCAACTGACATTGAAACAGCGCCATAGATGGCGCTAAAGTTAGAACCTTGACAATTTTTAAAATATAATAAGTTAATCCGTGCTTCAGACGTAAGCCGTCGGCACAATCTTGGATGTAGATTGGTTAACATCCGTTGATTCAAATCCGTGGGTTACACCCATGGCGTATGCAGTGCAGGAAGAAATGGTCCTGCATGCTGTTATAGGCTGATGATGACGGATAAGTTAATTCAAATTCAAATTCTCTCCTTCGGTAAAGCGGTAATAGAATAGAAAGACAAATGTTATATACCACTTTTTTACTTTTAATATTTTATACAATAAAAAAAAACACACTATAAATCCTCATAGCGGCACAGTGAAATAGAAAGAAGATTAAATAAAAATGCTACTCTCCTCAGCTGAAGTTTACTAGTTGGTATTTGTTACCTGCAGTGGGTGCACTCCAATATATTCAAATAAGCAATGCAACAATAACACAAAATCGCTAAAATAGTTAAATATTCCCACTTATTCGCACATTTCTTCTACAGATTGAATAATAGGATCTGCTGTTCAACAACAGCACTTAATTTGACAAAATGTAATTATTTATTGTTTCGATTAGTGTCACTCATTCGCATACTCTACACATATTCTCTTGTGCACGCACTGGTTACCTTAACTTAGTTAATTCTCCTTAAACTTATCGCCAGGTTCCACCGCTTTACACAGGTCTTTACATAGGTCTCCCCCATTTTGCGCCAATATCCCGCGTACTCCGCTTTTTCATCCAGCTGCACCACGACCTTCCTCCGCAAGTCGCGGTCCCATCGGGCCGGAGGCGTCCTACGCTACGCTGGCCAAGACGCGGTCTCCACTCCAGAACTCGTTGCTCTCACTTAGTAACTTATTTATTTCAAACTCGTTCCGTTTCAGTTCGGTTAACAACAGCCCCAGCTCTCCCGGTGACAAATGACGCCACAAAGGGGACTCTGCGTTTACTAATCTCCCCTACTTCAGGGGGGATAAAAAGAACACGTCTGCCTTGTTGAATTTATAGTTTTTTATGGCATATAAGACTGTCTGGTTTCATTGTTTTTTTATAATGAATTGCTAAGAGAATGATATTGTCACTGTTGACCTTAATTTGGGTCCTTTTATTTTGTTAATTATAGTTACGTTACCACTTAAAATGTACGTTTAGTACAAAAGTAAAGACGGGTGTAAAATAAATTAATTATTTATACAAGTATTAATATGGATAAAATCTCATTTTGGTTTTGGTTTGGTAAATTTAAAAAACAAACCCGTATAATTAAACATATATGCAATCCATCCATCGTTATCCGTTACTGCTCGTATCTGTCGAGCACGGACGAAAAACTCGAACTCTATGTTTAAGAATAAATGTATGGTCACTTATCTGTTTTTCTATAAACATTTTCAACTAGAACTCTATGTGCAGAAGCAGACCACAAATTCTTAATAAATACGTGGTATTGATTGTATTTTAACCATTTATGTTAAAGTTATAAAGCTATTTAAATATCCTTTTCATGTAGAAGGTACACAAATACCCGTACAAAACAAATCATTCAATAAAATTAAATTTAAACCATCTAAAAACTACCTCGCATACTTACAGCACCTTTCACATCTCTGTAATACATATCCTCATTTTCAGCCCCAAAACGACTCAAGTTTACCAAAAAGGGTGAATGAAACTCCATTAACATATTCCGCGGTGTACGCGATTAAGGGAGCCATGACGCGATGAGACGTCAGTGCGCGTGACAAATTACGACAGAGATGTAATGTCCTTCTAATTTAACCCCCGCACATCATTACACGCGCGCTCCGTGGACGAGTGTTAAAAATGAGCTCGTGTCGATAAGCGTCACGTCTTCTAGACGTCACATTGACACTGATAACGATGACGATATTCCACGCCGTGTCGTAAACGAATTTCTTGAAGCGACGTTCTGGATTTTGCTGGCAAGTTTGCTAAGTATTTTTCCGGTAAGAATTACTGGCATACTCTAATTCTGTTTGAAGTATGTTATCCATATCTATCGATCACTATAATTGTAGCTAAATCAAACTTGTATATTTAAAAAGCTTATATAATTAAAATAATTGAGTATTAAATGTTTGGGAACCTAGTCTCTAGTATTTATGACTTTAAGTTAAAGTATCGGTCAAGTCGCTCACCTGGCGGTTAGTAATACGCATGACCATGACAGATTCGGTGTTGACGGATATTAATGATTGTAAGTAGTCATTATTTCCCATCAACACTGCCCAGACGACTGATGTTAGTTCTCATACCTGATAATTATACTAGTACAGGGCTCTTAACCCGAAGCACAGAAGTGCAAGACACTCATGTTTTACGGGACGACATCTGACACTGCGGTGTTACCTACCTAGACGACTTAGTACCGATTTTACTACCTAGTAAAGACTATAACATTTTTGTGTCAATTCTAGAATAAAAATAACATGACTTTGAGCGTCAGGTTATAGTGACAAGAATGAATTACTCATGTCAACTTTCAATGAATATAAGCCCAGTATTAATTGTAGTTTTCACAGGAAACACATCGTTGAATCTCTAATAAATGTTTGTCGAAAATTAAAAAACTTGAAATAATGTCAAGTCTCAATAAATGGTAACATCAAATAAAAAAAGATAAATTACAAATTCATCAATATCTCCATTTGAACGGTTCGTGTAAATAAGAAATTTAGTTCCATGTTACTAAAAACCTGCTGACAAACAAAATTCAGCACATATTTTATAAATACGCGCAAAGCAAAATGTATATTAAAATTATTTAGTGCATTTACGAAACAAGTTGTGATTGTGCCCATATTCAACTGCAAAACTCCTATACTAACGTTTTAAAATTAGTATTTTACCGGGAAAACGTAATGACAAAAGTTTCCAACAAGTACATCCCCGCGTTATTACGTACTAGCGTCTCTTTATGATTGTGTCGTGTTTTGACACAGACATCGAATATACAATTAGACTGGACAAGCCGCCAAGTTTATAGGCAGTCCAAGTGTCGCAATTTCTTTTCGGTTCTTACCTGTGAAAAGATATTATATTTCTTGGTAATTTACTGATCATTGCAATGATGGCATGTTACAATTGCACAGGATATCATTTTGGGAAAAACGGTGATTTTTCTTCATATTCGTGCGTCTTGATCGTCTCACAGAGCGTAAACTGGCAGCCAGTGTATGCTCGTTGAGCTTACATTTGTCGCACTTAAAAACGCGGCTTGCCCCATCTCCTGTATTGGGAAATCTGTGTGTTTTGAGTAATGGGTATTTATGCATGCAATTGTATGGTTTGACAAAGGGTTTCATAATTAATCCAGTTTCAAATATAAAATATTTCTTAAATATGTTTTTGGTTTTAAATGTTGACGATTCATGTGATGAAATGGTTAAGAAGTCGGCTATTACTGAACAGTTATTAATTACATACCGCGCTCATTATTTATCCCTGGTATTTATACCCCTTTTTATTGTTTAAAATTGTCGACGGACATCGCCTACCAGTAATAAACGATCCAATAACAGCAATTATGAAAAAAACAGGCACTGTATAAAGTGACTATTCTTCGTCAATACCGCCCTGCGCCCATCACCTGATACGACGGATGTTAGATTTGGTAATCTCACTGTCTGGTCTGGTCTGGGTGTTTTTATATATAATTTACATGGATTTCAAAAATGTCGTATGTATATACACACTGTGTTTATGGATTAGAAAAGACACCCCTAATTATGTATCTGTATAAAATATGTTATCATTGTTTGTGACGATAGTGTAAATTTCTTGCTGAAATTGTGGCTTCATAGCGCTGTGATCAATCGGATTGAATGCGATAGCATTGCTAACGATCCAACATAAAAACTTATTTCACAAAGAATATAATACTAACATATTCTCAACGCTTTTCTCAGCAAATTATGATGAATAATCTAAACGTCAGTTGTTTCGTCGAGAGACCACCGCATCTAGTACTTATAAAGCAAGTATAAGTCCGAGGTGAGAGATTCATTAGGCGCCAACTCGTCAGTACGAGAATAGTGTTGGTCCGCAGGGCGAATCAATCATCCCCGTCCCCTCGAGGGTGATCGCTTAGATATGATCCGAATAAATAGAGGTAGGTAATTCTCTCCGGTACGGACTACTTACATTAGTAGAATTCGATCACTAATGATATGATTACATAATTTAACGAACCGTGAGATATAATGTCTGAGATGTCATCTAATACACCAAAAATTCTGGATTTTTGTTTTATTTTATTTATTGGTCTACTATCATTTATGCATGACACCTTAATTTGAACATATATTTTTTAAGTTATTACTAAATACGTAAAAGAATTACAAGTAGACACTCTCATTTACAGAGTTAGAAACAAATATAAATACTAATCGATCTCAGACGTTTAATTTAAGAATACTCAAATTTAACTATTTCCACTCATACACATATACAAATAAACAATGAAGATGATGATAGTATACAGTGAAAATAATGAAACTGAAAATAATGATTTTTTTTCCTAATACTCCTTTGTTTCAATCCTAGTGTATGTCTGTCTTATCCTTGTAATTGTATTGTTTCTTCCAACTGTATTCGTATTTAGTGTCCTAATAATAATTAGTATTTAGTGTGTAATGAAAGTAAACATTATAAAGTAAACATTTATAATGTTTACTTTCATTTTCTAGAAGACAGCATCATAGTTGTCCAAGTGTTTTTTAAATGTCCATTACAATCGAGGCACTATTTAAACAGAGCACAAAACAGCTAGGCTCGGTTTATGTGCGCGTTGGACATTTATTGAATGCCCGCGGACATTTGCTACGGCCGCCATTATTCCGCCGAGTGCCACAAACTAACGCGCGACTATAACTGCCTATATATTAGTCCATACATAATCACATCAAGGAACGCATGCCTTTTCATGTTACAAAGTGTACAGGACGATCACCTGATGGTAAGTAATACGCCTGATCATGAGAGAGCGGTATTGATTGAGACTAACAACTGATAAACAGTTATTATTCTCCATCAATGCCGCACTGCGCCCGACATGCGAGACAACAGACGCTAAGTCTTTTATTCCCGGTAATATTACTAGCTACTGTGCCTTCAACCTAAAACACAAAAGTGCAAAACACTCCTTTTTCACGGCATGATATCTGGTACCGAGTCTGTCACTAAGTATGATGAGTTACGGCCAAATCTCCCCATAGCTATGCTATGCGGGAAGGCCTCTCCCTTACAAGGGGCGTTGTAGCCTCATCATCAGCTCATTAAACGTCCCCACCGAGGGGCACGAGCCTACCCGTATAGGGTGATTAGGCCTTAGTCGTCCACGCGGGCCTAGTGCGGATTGGACGACTTCACACACAACCTTCGAATCTCTTCGCAGGCGTGCATGAAGGTTTTCTCACGATGTTTTCCTTCACCGTAAGAGCGTCGGATAACGTATATATTTTTCGAAAATTCGAAAATACATTGGTACGTGTCGGTATTTGAACCTCAGCCCTCCCGGTAGGAAGGCGACAGTCCACACCACTGAGCCACCGACGCTCGTTGTAGCCTCACGATGATGATATTTAACAGTTAATTACCTCTTTACTTTCTAAACTCAGAATGCACGTTTTGAAATTAACCCGTTAATTTTAAAATGCTCCAAACGCGGGCGGGGAGGCTTCGTGCGCCAATAGAAATCAACAAACAATCCTATCCAAGCAAAATACTCATCATAAATGTGGCTTTAGTCATCCACGCGGGCCAAGTGAGGATTGGCCGACTTCACGCACAACCTTCGATTCTATCCGCAGGCTTGCGCAGGTTTTCTTACAATGTTTTCCTTCACCGTAAGAGCGTCGGATAAACGTACATACATGTAATTTCGAAAATTCGAAAACACATGAGTACGTGCCGGGATTTGAACCTGCACCCTCCTGGAAGGCAACAGTCCACTCCAATGAGCCACTGACGCTCTTAGTAAAAAGCTAATTTTAAGTAATTGTTTGTTTACTTGATTACAACTTGTTGAGTATGGTATAAAAATAAAAAAACTAAATATTCAACTTAGAAGGAGTATGGACACTTATCTCTAAGCCGTACACCCTCTAGAATGCAGCAGCATGACGTCATTAATTCCGTGCAACATTACACTGAACCCCCACCATAATGCAATTGTGGTTTGGCTCAGTGTTCAGGCAAGGGTAGGGTAAGACTAGTCATATATTTACAGCTAGATTAAATTTCCCGTGATCCTTATTACATTACTAAGACTTTAATGATTCATAGTAAGCGAAGAAATAACTTTATTCCTTAGTATACAATAACAATCATCATCGGCTCATTATACATCCCCACCGCAGGGTTTGAGTCTACCCGTATAGGACGTGAGCGTCGGTGGCTCAATGGTGTGGACTGTCGCCTTCCTACCAGGAGGCTGAGGTTCAAATCTAGAAACGTACCAATGTGTTTTCGATTTTTCGAAAATATATGTACGTTATCCGACGCTCTTACGGTGAAGGAAAACATCGTGAGGAAACCTTCATGCACGCCTGCGAAGAGATTCAAAGGTTGTGTGTGAAGTCGTCCAATCCGCACTGGGCCCGCGTGGACGACTAAGGCCTAATCATCCTATACGGGTAGGCTCCATGCCCCTCGTTGGGGCCGTTTAATGAGCTGATGATGTATAAGCCTAAGTTACCCACGCGGGCCCAGTGCAGATTGGCCGACTTCACGCGTAACCTTTGAATCTCTTCGCAGGCGTGCGCAGGTTTTTTCCTCACGATATTTTCCTTCATCGTAAGAACGTCGGAAAATGTACATTAAATTTCGAAAATTCGAATTGGTACGTGACAGGAATTGAACCTGCGCCCTCTCGACCGGAAGGCAACAGTCTACAACATTGAGCTACCGACGCTCAGTATACAATAAATAAATATCTAATAACATTCACACAGCGCCATCTAGTCTAAAATTAAGCATTAGTCTGTAAAATGGGTACTAAACAACAAACAACTAACATACATATTTTTTTGTACATACATACATAGAAACACCCAGACCAATACAAACATATATATTAATTCACACAAACATTTTGCTGTCCGGGGATTGAACCCGGAATCCTTGTTGAGAAAGCCGACGTCTCAACCAATAACACCATATGAGTGTTCAATGATAATAAGCATTATTATATGTTGCTGAATTACTTGACTATGGATTTATTTACCAATTCATATAGGTGACCGGATCCGTAATTGTATATCAAAAATCTTTATTCTGAGCTACCATAACTTCAATAATACATTACCGTTTACAAATTAGTTATAAAATGATAACAAATAGCTCACAATTTGCAAATTTAGAATCAATTGCAATACAACCAGCCAGGCTAGCAACCTCATTGTGATACATAAAACTATAAAAATACTTGGTTAATTTTCTCCCAGTATAGACTGAATATTAAACTAGTTGTAATGTAATTTAGCCTAGTGCGAACTGAAATAACACTAGGCTTAATAACACTATACGCATACGCAGTCGGTTGCACAAGAAACGGTTTTGCTCATCACACCAATGTAGGCAACATGCCAATATTTTGACAGCTTGAAGTGAACAGTTATAAAAATCGGGTTATACTATCAAACGTAAATAGACCACTCACTCGCCAGCCATATTCATCACTCGCTGAGACACCCAAAGGCCGAGTGTCCCAGATATCTCGAGCCTGTTGTATCTCATTATTTCAGCCGAAATCCGGGAGTCTGGATAATCCGGGATTAACGTACTCTCGCAAATGAGCAGCGCTTTTTCCTCCAGTGATTCGTATTTTTAAAGGTGCTTGTTAACACCCCCACCTCATAATACTGGGTTTATTTTGCCTCTCTTATTACCGATTCGGATCTGGCGATGTCTCGAGTGTTTTCCTTGTCGATTAAACGATGCTCGGTTTTTGTGTTCATTTGTTTACAGATGACGGAGCTCGGGGCTCGAGCTGCTTGAGTTTTGTAAGCTCGTTATATTGTTGCATTAAATCGTCATTTGAGAATTCGTCCAACAATGTTTTTTACATCAAACTCGCGGATAACTCATTTACTGGTTTGTTGAATTATTAGTTGCTGCCTACAATAATTGGAGCTCAATTAAAGTTACTAATGAGTGAGGGAAAGACAGAATAATATCACAGTATCAAATGCTTCCCCTGCCGGTTTCAGGTTGAAAAGTCAGTCGAATTGTACTCAACAGTTTACCAATACCGTACCGTAAAAGTCTAAGTCAAAGTAAAATCCATTTCTTCAATTTAGGCTTACAAAAAGAACTAATGAACTTCAATAGACAAAACAAACATAATTTATAAAACAATGCATAAATTTTTACATATTATTTACAGTACAATTATAATTCTATTGTATTGTATTGTTATTATAATTCTAATATAATTTTTGTATATTGTATAAAAATAATTATTTATCTAACTGTAATTGAGTACTTTTAAGATCATCCATCTAAACAGCTTATTTGTCGCCGCATATGAGTACTAGCTACTAGCGATCCGTCCCCAGTTTCATACGGGTATTTTAACTTTTTATCTGGTGTTTTACTTTAAATGTTTTTAAAATAAAAATTTGCCTATGTTACTCAAGATGACTGTAAGTACCAAGGTTGAAGATTTTTCAAAATCGGCACAGTATATTTTATTTTATTCATTACAAACATACAATGTAATGTAAACATAAAATCCAAATCTTTTTGCCACATTTACATTTACATTGGGCATAAAACCTCCGCAACAATCGATACCCAATCCTGTATTCGGGACAATTTTTCAAATATACCCGTTATTTATTGGCATTACTATATCAATTTAATACACATAAACAACGGGCAGGTTTATGGCGTCTATAAATAAATATTAAGCCGCGATATTAAATTGCCGTAAAATATGGACGTGTGAAGGTCTTATTTAACTCAGTGTAATGTAACACACTCGTATGTGTTACGGGGTAATGGAACTGCCGAATTACATTTTATGCAGATCCATATAAACCAGCTTATAATGACTCATTGCAGAACACAGGCCTTTTTATGTCATAAGTGAACGGGATGGTCAGTGAGCTCAAGGATACGCCTCACCATGACAGAAGCAGTGTTGAAGGAAATTAACAACAGTAATTCATATTTTTTTCCGTCAACACTGCTTTGCGCCCGTCAACCGAGACGACAGATGTTAGGTTTCTTAGGTAATTTTCTAGCTATAGTGCCCTCATTCCGAAACACAGAAGTACAAAATACTTCTATTTCACGGGACAATTTCTGAAACTGCGGTGGTATCTGAATATGAGGCAAATGTATTAATACAAAATCTGATATTTTGAAACCCTAAAAATTATGTAGAATACGATTGATAGATAATACTTAGAGTAAAAAAATATTTATCAATTAAAAATGAGGAGAGTCGGGTTTACAGCTCGCTATACGAAGTATAAAGTAGTTCGAGCTATAGTTAATTATCGAATTGCTCAATGCAATGCCACAATTAATTTATTTATCAATTATTTTGGAAAAACTTTTATGACAAATCTAAATGTTTATGGGTACCTATAATGATTCAAAATTCACCCTGTAGTTTTACGTGTCTACCGAAGCACTGTACTCGAGATTTTTGATCACCCATCTGAACTCCAACCATTGCGATCGTCTGGCGCAAACCGCCTTCAATTCAAACAAAAGCGCCATACAAATGAAATCAGTATTGATTCGGACAAACTCCACACACACAAATGAAGGTTCAGTTATGTTTCGGTATCATCGTGTGTTTAATGAAGATATTGGATACGGCTTCATTTCCAGCTGCAATGAAAACAATTTGGGGGGTTTCTCTCAGTACGAACAAAGACACTCGAGTCGCGAGTCCGGAGCAATGTTATTTCATTCATTACTCTGTTGGGAGTGTATTGATGAAATCTGTAAGAATTCGGTATGCCGGATCGACATGCCGATGAGGAAGAAAGAAAATTATGCATTCCGTTCACAGCTGGCTGGCTCAAAGTAACAAGCATTATTAAATTGGATTAAGACTGAGGGATGGTTTAATAGTTGTGAAGTCGGCTACTCATAGTAAATGTGTCAATTTAAGCTTACAACAATTCAATTATGTAAGTCAATTACATTATTAAATAAAATTATTAGAAAATAAAGTGAATACAATATAAATATTTTTCAATTACTAAAGTAGAGTTTTTTCTCTTTGTTAACCGTACTTTTTGAACTACCTTTACAGTAGAACCTACCTTTAAAGTAGAACCAATGTTTCTGGGTTCGATCCCTGTGCAGTACCTACCTAACATAAGTGTGCACGTCGTGGACTTGTCTATGATCTTTGTGTACCAAATATGTACTTACAACCAAACATTACATGTAAACACATTAATACAATAATTAGTACCCATAATACTTGGTACTTGCTAAAAAAGGGGCCTAAAAGGTTACTCTTATACTACTAGAAAATTAGACATTTAATAAAAATCCTTAATAGAAGGAAATGAAACATGAAGTAAATGAGTATAAAGATGCATAACAAAACAAAACTAAACAATCATATGCAAACTTGAAACAATGATGTAAAAGTATAGATTCGTGGTATGCTCACAAAACAACCAAAAAAAGTGTTCCAAATGCAGCGACAGCACACATACACATATTTCGAATGTGTACATTTACCTAAACAGAGAGCCTACAACTGTATTCTCTTTCGCGGTTCGTGTTTGAGGCACGGGTGGCGTATCCACCTTTATATATACAAAATATCATTGACTTGAAATAGGTTATTCGACGAATAGAAGTGACAATAATCGATAAAACAATTTTCGGCGAAAAAGCAGAGAATTAACTATTTTTTTGTAATATTATGTCCATAAAGTTGTTATCTTTTTCTTAATAGTTCGTGAATACGAAGCGTAATTAATCGAGGTTATCCTAGCCTCAGGCTGTTCGATCAGTTCCAGTTCGACAGTTCGTTGGATGAAAGCCTTGCGTACCGTGTTGCTAATTAGTTGAAAACTTCGATTACGTACTCATTCCTACGGTTGTACATTTATTGTGAGAGAAATGGGTCACTGTGTTAAGAAGTTTCAGCATTTATCAGTCTACTCAGGGGTACTGAATAATTCATTTTAGCTATGTATGGTGACACAGACAGCTCCCGTCGTTAAAAGGATTGAAACCGGTATCCGAAAAGGAGGTTTAATGCGTACTGCCGTTCATTGTCCCTCACTCCCCCTCTTTCTCTCCCTCTTTTTCTCCGTCATTCTCTCCCTCTCCCCTCTTCCCCTCTCTCTCTTCCTCTTCTCCAAACACCTTCCCCTTTTTCCTCTCTACCCCTCTCCCCCTCTCCCATTCCCTCTCTCTCTCCCGCTCTCTTCTTCTCTGTTTCCCTCTTCCTCCCTCTCTCTCTTGCGAATACGGTCAAACTCTTAACTACCGTGGACGTCCTGAGTTCAGTGGACTGTCACGGGCTGTAAGTGTATGTATGAGAAGTGTTCGCATGTCATTGAGCAGAACGACGATCCGTCACAAGTGCGATTAGATTGAAGTGTCGCGGTGGGTACGACATGGTCAGGGCTAGGATGACCATGTCTTCGCTTCAGGGCTTATTTCGTGGCACTTTCTTAAAATATCTAGACCATCGATAGGTTGAGAAATTAGCCACAAAATCAAGGGTTCTGTAATCGATTACCGTCCAATGCTAAACTTTGTGTGCATATGTTTATTTTGCATTACATATTTAGGTGCTTTCTATTTGTGTGTGACTTAAATAAAAAAATATAAAAATAATATTTATTCGTCGTTTATTTCTCATAGTACAATCAGACCCACATTTTCTAAGGTTTTGCAGCGCCATTTGGGTTTGGCTTTAAATTTGACAGTATAAGTACTTGAATTCGTACTATTGAACAAACACCATTGTAAAAGTTGTCAATACATTCGTGACAGAGTCTGTTTTAACTTTAAAGTACGTAATGTCGTAGGTTCCGTCTAATATAATGATGTAAGTCGTGACTCTGCAGTAGGACTTCATAGGCTGATGACGATGAAATGAAGAAAAACATTCTGGTAAAGAGCTTTGTCATTTAAAAAAAAAATATTTTTTAAAGGGACATTAGTGGGATCGTAAAACTGCATTAAGAAAGCGAAACGCCAAAAATCGGGAAAATCTACGGCCATTTGGCCACCCTAGTCCTTTCCAAGATTCCCATTTGGAGATAAATAATTGATTATATGCCCTTTTTTGACAATCTTTGTTTGACCAGGGCACCAAAGTTTATTTAACTACGATAAGTCTCTGTTTAATAACAATTCAACTATATATTTTTTTGTTTCTACAGATGGAATATCACCTATATATTATAAGAAGGGTCAAAGAAGAAATCCGACAGTTCATTAGATATATGTATTATGATTTATTAGAAGCGGCTATCGCGTTCGATTGTTACTCTCAAATAATGTTAAATGATGTTTAAGAGCGTCGGTGGCCCAATGGTGTAGACTGTCGCCTTCCTACCGGGAGGGCTGAGGTTCAAATCACGACACGCACCAATGTGTTTTCGAATTTTCGAAAATATATGTACGTTATCCGACGCTCTTACTGCGAAGGAAAACATCATGAGGAAACCTTCACGCACGCCTGCGAAGAGATTCGAAGGTTGTGTGTGAAGTCGTCCAAACCGCACTGGGCCGTCGTGGACGACTAAGGCCTAATCACCCTATAGGGATGCTCGTGCCCCTCGGTGGGGACGTTTAATAAGCTGATGATGATGATGTTTAAGAAAAATTATATACTATCCTTGCACGGATATTCACAACAATTTGCTCGTTCAAAAACCTTGCATTGAATAACTAATTAGTAAGTCTGAAAAACCTAACGAACATCTTGAAGTGTAATTAGAGTGTCACATTCACACATCCTCAAGCCCTTGGAGGTTTGTGGATGAATATAGTTCGTAACGCTAGGTGTTAGAGTACATTTTGTTAAGCATTGTGCATTACATGAAGATAATGATGAGCCATACGTTCCCAAATATTAAATAAATAGTATTTAAATAGAACATCGGTAGCTCAATGGTGTGGACTGTTGCCTTCCGATCCAGGACGCAGGTTCAATTCACGCCACGTACCAATTTTAGATATTATATGTACGTTATCTGACAGTCTTACGGTGAAGGAAAACATGGTGAGGAAACCCGCGTACGCCTATCAAGAGATTCAATGGTAGTACTTGAAGTTAGCCAATCCGCCCTGGGCACGCGTGTATGTCTAAGGCCTATACACCCTTTACGCGTAGGCTCGTGCCTTTTGGAACGATCTTAGTATTAACTACCACAGTGTCAAAACTTTGTGTAACTCATCTCCTATTTATACATTAAATGGAATAAGTTTTAGCTCCGTGCAGTGTTAAATGTCATACTTTTCTCTGTCTCTCTCTCTTCCACCTGCGATAGCGCATTCCACTGCTGAACATAAGTCTCCCCTATTCGGCGCCAATATCCCGGTCCTATGCTTTTTTTTCAACTGATATTTATGCACACAAATGTTTGTACTAACCGGGTATGGAACCCTTGGTGTAAAAGCCAACGACTTAACCATTACACCAGATGGGTCGTTGATAAATGGGAAAGGTAGGAGAAATTTATTTATTTTATTGATTTAGGTTCATAAAAGTCAAGTTCATTTTTCTTTCTTCTAACATTTAATATACAACTGTTACTAGGTGGTAGACTCGATACTGAGTCGTCTTGGTAGGTACCACCGCATTAAAGGAAACCAACAACTGTTTATCAGTTGTTGATCCCCTTTAATGCCGCTCTATCATGGTCAGGCGTATCACTTACCATCAGGTGAGCATCCAAACCGTCCTGAACACTACGTAACATCAAAAATACAAAGTAAATAATAGTTTGAGAACAGCAAACCCGTGTACACTAATTACTGAAAGCTGCAACAAGAGAAGAAAAGGGAGGTGCGGCATTAGTTACCGAGTCTCTACAGACCACGTGTGAATACATCATATTGAACTCATTCAGGGATTCCAGTGCACTCTTGACGGCTTTGTTTTACTGGCGCACAAAATCGCATCGCAATATATATTTATAACTAGCTTTTTTGTCCACGGCTTCGCTCGCGTTAATAAGTATTCTTTTTCATCCCCTATTTAATCCACTTAGGGGTAGATTTTATGAAAATTGTTTCTTAGGGGATGCCTACGTCATAGTAGCGTTATGTTTGCAAAGTATCAACCGATCGGTTTATAATTTCAAGTTTCATACAAACTTCAATCCCCTATTTTATCCCCTTGATTTTGGGTAATTCTACCAATTACCCAAAATCCTTCCTTAGAGGATGCCTACACCATATTATCTACACGCATGCTAAATTTCAGTCCGATCCATCCAGTGGTTTGGCCTGTGCGTTGATAGATCACTATGTCAGTCAGTCGGTCACCTTTGAGTTGTTGATACATTTAGATAAACAATTTATTGACGTCATGGTCAGGCGTATCACTCACCATCAGATGAGCATCCTGATAGACTTATACCAAAAAAAACTTCACCAATATAGAAAGACATGTTCATGCACAAATGTGTTTATTTGCGCGGTATACGTACCTTTTGTATATATAAGCCGATCTCGTAATGATTACACCACACGGCTCTACACATAAAACAATATTTATATATTTCTTTAACATTTTATAAATCCGTAGTGTAAATCAGTAGTAATAATGACATATTTATAACAAAATGAACTTCTGTATAAGTTCAGAAGGCAGCCATCCTAGAAGTCTATAGCTCGCGGCTGTTTTCGTTTCGATAAGCTTATTGTTCAATTTGTTCTATTAATTATGTAAAATTACCAAAAGACTAACGTAAATACCAACAAAGTGCTTTACAAGAAAACATACTCGTAGTGCATTTACCCGTTCGGTATGTTTGCGCTACGCTAAGAGCTAGTAATACTTGCTACGAACTACTACGGCTCGCTACGATTAAATGAAAACGGTAGTATAGAGTGAGCCTAACATCTGTGTCTACGGAAATGCTCTTTCCGCTCGAGAGTATACAACGCTGGCTCTGTTCATTGTTTTTTTTATTTTATAAATATAGTAAACATGACTTAAATTTAAAGAGAACATATCATATTTACTAGGTGGAAGACTCGATACTGAGTCGTCTAGGTAGGTACCACCGCAGTGCCAGATATCGTCCCGTGAAACAAAAGTGTTATGCACTTTAATGTTTCGGGGTAAGGGCACTGTAGCTAGTCAAATTACCGGGTATGAAAGACCTTAACATCTGTTGTCTCAGGTGACGGGTGCAGTGCGGCATTGATGGAGGATAATAACTGTTTATCAGTTGTTGGTCTTCTTCAATGCAGCTCTGTCATGGTTAGACGTGTCACTTAACATCAGGTGAGCATCGTGACGGTCCTGTACACTTATAACATAAAAAAAAAACATTTTTATATATCATATATAAGGTGAAATTATTACTATACTTTATTATTGTTATCATACTTTGTAGGGTACGTAAAGCCATCAGTCCCGGCTGCAATCTTAGGTAGGTAGTTGTCAACACCCACCAACCCGCATTGACGTGGGCTACGGCTCAATCTCTCCATAGCTATCTTGTACGGGAAGCCTGTGCCCTGTAGAGGGCCGTTATAAGCTAATGATGATGATTACGAGATAAGAGCTTACTTTAGTAACCGTTCGAACATTAAGCCGCGTCATAAGCTCCAGAAACGATAAGTTTTTTTACTGGACTGCTTCATGTATTTTTGTCTCTGAATGCTTAGAATATAACTGCTGCTGTTTGAACAATTTCAAATTTGCCTTTATTATCAGAATAAACATCATATTTTAAGTCATGCATTGCCATACACACGCCAAAGATGGCAGTTTCTACGGTTACATAACAGACTTAGTACGTTCTTAATCCATTAAAAAATCCTTCATCACAAAGAAAAGGCTCAGTATAATCAGAAAAGGAATCCATTTGCGACACATAAGTTTTGTTGCAGACATGCATAAACACGCCATTTTTAAAAGTTAGTGAATACGAATATAATTGTAACGCCCACTATTCCGTATCTTTGGTGTTAGTACTGGTGAAACAACCAATTTACAACCCACTTAATTTTGGTGTAGTGGTTAAGACGTCGGCTACTACACCAAGGGTTCTGTGCTCGGTCCCCGGGCAGTACAAACATTTGCGATATATGACATGTCTGTATGTATTTACAAAAAAAGTAAATTAGTATATTAGTAATATGTATTAGTTTATCTTTGCTTAGTACTCATACTACAGGCTTCACGCTTAACTTAGGGCTAGATGTGTGAATATCAGTGGATATGTATTTATGTACATGAACATGTGTATAGCAAGTGTTAAATATATGTGTTAAAAATATATACGTTCATCTGTTGTTAATCAACGCCTTTACGTGTCTTCCATAGCACAGAGGGACTTAAGTAAATATTTTCTCTTCATGTTATTTTCTTTTTAACCCTATGTTGTTATTTTAACTTTAACAATGTTGTGTACGCCTACGAAGGGATTAATTCAAACCAAAACTTAAATCTAAGCATGGTGGGTATAAATTAGATAAAGGTATTCGTGCCGAATGGGTCGGCTTCACCAGAGTGATACCACGGTTTCACAGAGAACTGTTTTCTACTCTTCCCTGTTTTCTTTTTTCTACTTCTTTTACAATGTTTTCTTGCAATGAATAAAAACATATTATATGTGTTCAAATTATATAAACAATAAACTAACTCAAAAAGTGTCCGCGTCATAATGCCATGTATTAAACGTCCCCACCGAGGGCACGAGCCTACCGTATGGGGATTAGGCTTAGTCATCCACGCGGCCCAGTGCGGATTGGACGACTTCACACACAACCTTCGAATCTTCTTCGCAGGCGTGCATGAAGTTTCCTCACGATGTTACGGATACTTGTATATGTTATGTATTATTCCGATATCTCGATATAACTGACATTAAATATTTGCAGGCATATGGTTTTGGTTGCGTGAAATCAAGTCATAACTCACAGATATCTATCCCATATTCGTGTACCTTCTGAATGCCGGTGACGTGACGCTCATCACTCGAAACTGGTTATATCACAAAGGGTTGTCACTAGAGCTTTGTCGTCTTAGGTGACGGGTGCAGGGCAGTGTTGACAGAAAATAATGAGTATTTAATGTTATTCATTTCCTTCAACACTGCTTCTGTCATAGTCAGACGTATCACTTACTTACCTGGTAAACGCACTGACCGTCCCGTCCACTAATATTCTCAAAACCTCAAAAAAATTGTAGAATTCAAATCTTATTTTCTTGTACAATGTCGTATTGACATTTGTAATAACTTTTGGAGCTTTATTATGATTATAAGAGCTAATTTACATCTAGTTCTCTTTTATGTAGCAAAGCGGTAACAAAAAGCGTGTCTATTCAAATAAGTTCTAAATTGAGTAAGTGAATGAAGTGGAAAGAAAATTGTAGTATTTTTCATAAAGTTTATAAAAGTATCTTGAATGAGCAAACAACGGAATAAAAGGTTATGTAATGTAACCACCAATCGATTAATTTATTTCCTCAATAATTTATTACTAATTATTACTTTATGTGCATTGTCTTATTGTTTTATTGCTCTTTATAAAGAACAAATTATAAAGAAAATACATGAAAGACATTCCTAAATTAAATGGCGCCAATGACGCCTTAAGGCGGTAGATACTAAAGATTTTCTATTGTATTTGGGTTCCCTGCGGTCAATACAATAAATATAAGTGTTATGCACTTTTGTGTTTCGGGGTGAGGGCTCTGTAGCTAGTCAAATTGCCGGGTATGAGAGACCTTCACATCTGTTGTCTCGGGCGACGGGCGCAGTGCGGAATAATAACTGTCTATTAGTTGTGAGTCTCCTTCAATGCCGCTCTGTCATGGTTAGGCGTGTCACTTAACATCAGGTGACCGTCCTGACCGTCCTGTACAATAATTATTTGTATTGTATATTTTTAATAAAGACTATCAAGTCACTACTTTTAAGTAACGTAAAAAATAATATTATCGGTAGTAATTACACCCTGTCTGCCCAGTGTGTCTGACGTTATTGGCTGGTACATTGATATAATAAAAGTGAAAAGTAGGATATAGTAAGTAATAGAAATATTAACTTTAACATAAACAACCCTATAGTATTAGAACAGGTATTTGGTGATATCGACACGCGTGCTCACATGTCGTGCCTGCGCCGACAAAGTTTATGATAGCCTGGATGTTATCGACTTATATATACGAAGATCTCTTTACATACAAGTATAATATGCTAAATATATAATGTTATATAAAAGTGTAAATAACAAAATAGTCATAATATTTTGTTAAATATCCCTTTAATTACAAAATAACAATTGTAACTTCGTACAAAAGGCAACGAGGGCTGATGAATAATCATGAAAACCGCTTCTTTATTACATTATTTTTATCTATTTTTACTGCCATATTACTGATTTCATTTGAGACAAAAGTGTATATTTTATCTTTTAGGCGCTGAAGACTAACTAGTCCAGAATTTCAATTCCATTTCCCATTACTTGTCATTGCACGCACGATATTTGTTAACGAAGAACCGTAGCATTAATTGTTGTCGCAATAACTTGATTATGTCTCGAAAAACTTAAGATGCGAAAGCCGGAACAACTTGACGATTTGAGTTTTCTAAATTAATAATTGTAAATTTGGAAGACTCAAAGGGAATTATAATTGCCTGCGCTATGTGAGAGCGTGCAGAAAGCTCGGATATAGGGGCTATAGGGCTAAGAATCCCGTCGTTAAATGTTTAGTTCAATATTAAAAGCGGGATTCTACTAGAGTGAGGACGCTCTTGTTATTTGTTTTCTTTAATTTCGTGTCATAAAATTTAGTATTTCATAAATAGCGTATATAGGTTATGTTACTTTTGTGGGACGTATTACGACTATATTTTATAATAAATTAATCTTAAATTTAATTAACATTTCGTTAATAATAATTTCACATGCTGCATGCCACGCTACCAAAAAATAATACATATTTTACAGTCATAAGAGTACTAATCTACAGCGCCAATATGGTTCATAGACCTCGCTACACACAAATGCTTCTGTAAACCTATGTTTTACAAAGACTTAATTCTATAGATGTCTTTGGCTCCACAATTGTATTAGAAACTAATTAAATACACCACCTCGTGGTATCCAGCAAACATCTCGACTGTTCTTTAAGCTTGACAGAACTTAAAATCGTCATTAGTCTGCCAAGCAGTGGACATAATAGCAGTAGTATTGAGTAGCAGAAACTTAACGCAATATTATGCATAATTCTAGGTTCTTTGTATACATTTTGTATTGAGAATAATACCTAAAATCAAAACGCGTTTACACAAACATATGTGTAAAACGTTTGACATAAATCGTGAAACGTCAGAGCAGGCCTTTTAGGTTGCACGGTGTGCACACTGATGGCCACCCTCAACCCACTGGCTTTCAGATATAGCTTGAATACGTGCCCACATATAGCTCGGTAAAATCCGAAATACCCTTTGCAAACTGGGGATTGAATACTCAAAGAGTTGCTGCGTAAATGACACGGTTAGGCTATGTGTATTGCGTGTTATATTTATTGCGATATATATAAAATTTATTGAAAATGAAATGAAAAAGTATTTATTCAGTTTAGGTCCTTACAGAATACTTATGAATGTCAAATGGCTACCACTGGTTCGGACAGTGATTTTCTAATGAGAAGAACCCAGCTACAAACTCAGTATTTACTCTTTTCAAAATATATGTGTTTCGATTATATACATTTATTTAAAATCAACCGATCTCACCGATCTCTGCATACATAAACTGGTATTTTTGCTCTAAGTAATTTATTTTACCTATTCGTACCAAACATAAAGGTTATGCTTTTTGTAAAGCTGTGTTCCAGATTATAGGGTGAAACAGGTAGTGACAACACAATGATTCAATTCGGTATTCTCCACCATTCGCAATAAAATACCAAACCTTATTTTCATAAAAGTGCACTTTATTTTACATGTCGTTTCATTGATCACTTTTGTTTATTTGCAATATTGTATTTTTAAATACACTGAAACCAATAAATATTAGGTCAATTGATGTTAGTGTGCAATGACGTCATTTCAATAATCTCATACAAAATATATGGAAACGTTCCTTTTTGACAGTTCATAAAAAGTGCGTCAACGATTAGTGGTGTCAAATACCCAATTACTTTGCACCATATGTTAGGAATTGTGCTGGGGCTCCTAATAAGTGTTTAACTTATCCATTTGTCCACTTATCCAACGAAAAATGTTGTTTGTTAAACGACTAGATAGAGTCGGTACTGAGTCGTCTCGGTAGGTACCACCGCAGTGCCAAATATCATCCCGTGAAATAGGAGTTTTATTTACTTTTATGTTTTGAGTTGAGGGCACTGTAGCTAGTAAAATTACTGGGTTTAAGAATCCTGCGAAGAAATTCAAAAGTTGTGCGAAGATTCGGCCGACCCGCACTGGGCCCGCGTGGACGACAAAGGCCTAAACTTCTGCGTACGGGTAGGCTCGTGCCCCTCGGTGGGGACGTTTAATGAGCAGCAAGATAAAGTTATCAATTAAAATCTACCATGTAACAGAACGAATGAGTGCAATTTTTTACTATTGAGATCCAATTACGATTTTTTGCACAAATCGTTTGTAAGTTACGTAACAATGAAGAGAGAGCGGTGCATTATGGAAGCTTATTAAAGTTATAGAAGTTAAGAGCGTCGGTGGTGCTGGGGCTGTGGTTCAAATCCCGACATTATTTGATTTGATTTATTTGCGGATTTTAGTAATAAATTTTATTGAGAAAGAATTATAGAAAATATTATCATAATTAAAGGAAATATATTTTATTTATGTAGTATGTATATAAACATGATAAAAACAATCCTTACTACGCAATAGTCAAAAGAAGTTGATAAAAACACATGAGTAGGACCAAGTTATAGTGTGTAGAGTATCTAAATTATTATTTTAAATAGCATACACTTTTAGTATCATATTTTTAATATTCGATATTTCCAACGGCCCTTGTATCACAAAACATTAAAATGCATCTATAGGAGTAAAAAGTAGTATTGCGTCATATATGACTTGAAAAGCCTGCATTTATCAAAAACCATCCTTCAATTTGAATTCCTCAAATCCTGCCAAACAACTTTCTTCGACCCAACAAACTTCGATATCATTTGAAAACCGGCTTCACTGATTGTCATGGGTGGATATATACTTGACAAGATGGAGATTTCATATTGAAATAGTGGAAGCCATTACACGCCCATGACCCCGACACATGGGGTCTAATATATCGATGTTGAACACGTGTCAAAGTTGTGTTCACTTGTCGAGCCCTTCACGTTTGGCATATACCGCGACATCCGCACCGCTTCAGCCTACGGTTCGTTACATGCCTCGCAGGCTTTAGTGTAAATGCCCGTGGCATTCAAATACCAAATTAATTAATACTAATTAATTTTTCAACACTTTTGACCGGTGGTATTATAATTCCGATTCTGTCGTTTTGTAACGACTTCAAAGTACCTTTTGAAGATTTACCTGAAAAAGTTCGATAGTGAACCTCAAAAAAGTATTTTTGAGATTGCCTTACAAAATTAAAAATTATCAATATATTTTAATATCTCTCAATTAAAATATCTTGATCCAAATAAATCTTTTACAGATTATTTTGAATCGTCAATTGTTTTCATTATATTTTTATTACTCTACCACCGTTTCGATAAAAGGAGGATCTTCGAGAAGGGCCGGCAAGAAACTCGATAGTCACTCTTTTAAGCTTTGTATATATTACAGAGTTTTGTCATTTACCTACTCTAATAATAATAATAATACAAATTGTTGTCAAGGAAAGTCACAAATTCATTAAGTTTTAGCTGTTAATGCTTGCCTACGCAAACTAAGACGTGACTTTATTACGTTCCACCCTCTGTCATAACATGGATCTCATACTACACGGCGATAATAGAATATACGTGTTACACGTAAAGGCATCCAGCTATTGGAACAGTGACATTGTTGCATGCGACATTGTAACGACGAAACATTGTTGGCCACTATGTTGTGCGTCGCCTCAGAACCGGTTTGTTCTTGTCTTGTTCTATACAAGTTTCTAGAACTTCTTTATAACTGTCTTGAATAAAAACTATCACTGTTACGTGAATGAAATGACTGTTTTGAATTAAGTTTCTCAGTACGTTTATATTCGGTAAATCGATTTGGACTCGAGAACTTTTACGAGATTTGGAATCTAAAGGATTTCGGAATATAATAAAATCAAGAAACAAAGGTACACCCATATACTATGTCCATAACATACAATGGCAGCAGAAATATATGATAGTAGGGTATACACGGTCTCCCTCAAATCGAAATAATATATTATGCAGTGAACAATTTACAAACAATCGCATCGTTGCCTTTCATCCTAGAACCGACAGCGGGAAAAAGCATACTCCGCATTTTTACAATAAATAGATTGTTAGCCAATATTTTCATTTCAAAAAAACTGAATCGAGGCGCATCGCGTGCACGAAATCCGCACTGAATAAATCACGATTGACGTTTCCCGATAAAACCTTGATGCAATCAAAATGCATACGAAAATTTGAAACACAGCAATATTTTATACGGTGGGATAAAGTAGCAAACACCTGATATTCGTCCACAGTGACAGAAACAACGAGTCCTCAGGGAACTCCGCTGGAGTGAGAGCATTCACTTGCGATGTGGAACTTTCGAGATAAGTCGGTCAATACGGGTACTCGGGGGTTCGTCTATTTACCAAGTATTACTTGTAAATGACGTCAGACGACACTATATTTTTATTTTATTTTTCTATGACTCAGTCGTCTAGGAAAGTAAAAGTAGAATATAATTACACTGCACGTCTGCACACCCATCAAATAGATTCGGTACTGAGTGATCTTGGTATGTACCACTGCAGTGCCAGAATTTGACCATGAAATATAAATCTTTTGCACTTCTGTGTTTCAAGATCAAGGAACTGTAACCAGTAAAATTAAAATATTTTGCAAAACATTTATGATTAATCTATATGGAATTAGGTTTCCATAAAACATTCCATAATATGAGTACAATATAGGCCGAATGGATGACAATCATTCAATATTCACCCTGTATAATTATTATCAAAGTAAAGGATTTATTGTTATTACTGAAGAAGTAGGTCCCATATGAAAGTCCGGAGTGTAATTGGGCGAAAGTTTATGGGCGCAGCGTCGCGCACCGAATGCAAGTTGCTGAATTAATAACCGCTCTTTGCATTTAGGTCGGTGCCTTTGTTATCTTTACTGCTTAGCTAAAAAGTTTGAAGTGTAGCAATTCATATTTGAACGTAACTCAATTTAAAGTTGTTCATTATCATATTAAGAAGGACCAAGGTCTCAGCTCCAAGTTCTGGAGTGGAGACCGCGTCTTGGCATAGCATAGGACGCTCGGACCGATGGACCGACTTCTCTTATGAAAAGTCTGGAGGCTGGATGAGGAAAGCGGAGGACCGGGATACCTGGCGCAAAATGGGGGAGACCTATGTCCAGCAGGGAACTCCAAAAGGTGTACCAACAGAGAGAAGTTTACCAACATAGCTATAGGAATCAGCACGCTGGAGTGGACGTGGGCCTAAGCCTATCGAGCCTCCAGGCTTATCCATCATGTCTTTACGAATAAAATCGCTTTCATCATCATCAGCTCATTAAACGTCCCCACTGAGGGGCACGAGCCTACCTGTATAGGGTGATTAGGCCTTAGTCGTCCACGCGGGCCCAGTGCGGATTGGACGACTTCACACACAACCTTCGAATCTCTTCGCAGGCGTGCATGAAGGTTTCCTCACGATGTTTTTCTTCACCGTAAGAGCGTCGGATAACGTACATATATTTTCGAAAATTCGAAAATACATTGGTACGTGTCGGGACTTGAACCTCAGCCCTCCCGGTAGGAAGGCGACAGTCCACACCACTGAGCCACCGACACTCTAAAATCGCTTTAGTGAATAATTATTTATTATTTTTCCGCTGAGCATGTCGATATATGTGAAACAAAACAATCATTTCTCAAATTTATCTTAATTTCACATCATTATGTATTGAATTTCAAATAAGCAGCATCGTTAAGTACAAAAATTCAAAACATCACATGTAACCACAGACATCCGAATATACAATTAGACTGGACAAGCCACCAAGTTTATAGGCAGTCCCAGTGTCGCAATTTCTTTTCGGTTCCTACCTGTGAAAAGTTATTATATTTCTTGGTAAATTTACTGATTCATTGCGATGATGGCATGTTACAATTGCACAGGATGGCATTTTGGAAAAAAACGGTAATTTCTTCTAATATTCGTGCGTCTTGACTCGTCTTACAGAGCGTAAACTGGAAACCAGTGTATGCTCGTTGAGCTTACATTTGTCGCACTTAAAAACGCGGCTTGCCCCATCTCCTGTATTGGGAAATCTGTGCATGTAACCCTACTCCGGCTTTCCCGGTACCTCAAGCAAGGCTGCCAATATCGCTCTTTTTGTAATCGCTACACACTACGAAGAATTGCGAAATAGAATTGAAATTGTGTTTTTAAGTAAACACTTCCTTAAAAAGCTTTTTCACAGAATAACGCCGTTCGAGCTTTTTCAGTAATTTAAATAATATGAAGTAAAATCTAAATTCATCTTATACAACACAGCAGCACTATTTGTTATTTCGTAGATTGCGTGGTTGTGGTTTTCAATAAGATTATATACGTATTGTTTTTTTTTTCAACTCAAAGACAGTTTTTCTTGTTCATGAGCAGTATTTAAACTCAGTCACAAAAAGTAGGATTACACTTCAAAATAAAATAACACCAGTCCCAAATATCTACGTAATAATATTGACTAAAGAAATGATATACTGAAAGAAAAGAAACTGTAAATGTTACACGTTCTTGAATATGAATAAATAACTGCCAACGGAAATATCTTTTGAAGAATCTTTTACTGTTGCGTGCGAAAGAAGCAGGCATTGTTTATAATTGACATTATTGTAAGACATAGGCATGTATGAAGTCGTCGTTGGCTGAGTAACGGAATGTCATTCTGCCTCATTAACCCACTTTTAATCATTGTGAGGTTTAAAAGGCGGTTATTTTATTGTGGCAAACAGACACTTTTATTTTGATCTCTCTTCATCATGTGGCAGGGCTCTGCTGGACATAGATCTTTTCCAATGTGCACCAGACATCCCCGTCCTCCGTTTTTCACATCCAGCGTCCACCAGCGACCCCTCCCAAGTCTGTTCATCGGGCCGGAGGGCGTCCTACGCTACGCTTGCCAAGACGCGGTCTTTACTCCAGAACTCGTCTGCTCTAACGGCCAACGGTTCTGCGATATACGTGACTGGTCCACTGCCACTTCAGCTATACTGTTTTATTTTAATGTATAAATATTGCAAAATAAAAATCAAAACGAAGTCGCATATACGGCGACTGTGAAAACAAGAGACTGTTTTTCATTTTTAAATTATGGTAAGAGCTAAGAAATTTACCCCCGCGTTTCACTTCCTAAGGGATTTCTGCTAAGCAATCCAAAACAGGAGGTAAATAATTAATTTTTAGAGTACTGCCAAGAATTTTTCACGTTTCACAGAGAGCAAATGGTTTCTTGAAGCGAATTTGAATTCACAGTGGGAGTTAATATTGGTTATTGCATTGTATTGGCATTTATTATTAGTAGTAAATACCATTAAAACTTTTTATTACTCATTTGTTTGCATTTCCTTTTTGCGATTATTGCCAGTTCGGTTCGGACATTGTAAGGTGAATCACCTGTTTGCCGGAAAAAAATGATAAAACTGCAAATTGGCCAACTTCACGCACAACCTTTGAATCTCTTCGTAGGAGTTTTCCTTCACCGTAAGAGCGTCGAATAAACTTCCAAGACAACAGTCCACACCAATGAGCAACCGACGCACTTCAAAGTTATTGGACTTTTCTGGAACTACAGGGTCCGACATTGTGTGTTCCCCAGCTTTGCAGTGCAAATAAAAATAAATTGTTTTCAGAACTCTCGGAATGACACTTTGGAATATCCTCCGGTTGTTTGATTGTTCAACGTAAAATACAAGATGGTAGACCCGATACTGAGTCGTCTAGGTAGCAGCAGTGCCAGATGTCGTCCCGTCAGATAGATGTATTTTGCACATCTTGTATCGGGATGAGGGCACTGTAGCTAGTGAAATTACCGGGTAAAAGAGACCTGATATCTGTTGTCTCGGGTGACGGGCGCAGTGCGGCATTGATGGAGGATAATGACTGTTTATACGTTGTTGGTCTCCTTCAATGCCGCTCTGTCATGGTCAGGCGTATCACTTACCATCAGGTGAGCGTCTTTCACGTCCTGTTCACTTTGTAACATAAAAAATAGCCCTATAATTGTTATAATAATGTACAAACAAGAAATTATTTACCCTAATATTCACCCTTCGGATTGGCATTACAACTCAATCCAGTTATTTCACATCCGTACTAACCATCTAACACGAACTGTACTTAAAGTCTCTGACCTTTGACAGGAGGCATGATGTTTAAGCCGTCTTTATTGCTTTCACGGCATTTGCCGCTACATAAGTTGCACTTTACCACGTGGTAATAGGGGCTAGATCGGATTAAAACGGGTAAACCGGATCCCATTATATCTTATTGACTGCCGGAAGAGTAGGGCTAAGTGCGATTTACACGAAATGATTTTAATAATTTCAATTTGCATTTTACTGTAGAGGTGCGTGATTTAGAAGACGCGATGACATGATCGGAGGTATTATAAGAATATTGTTATTTAAGTACCCTAAGAAGTTAGTTCTGGAAGACCATTTGCTGCTTGCCGGTAACAAACAAAACCACGTGTTATTTAAGTTGTTAGATATTTTCCCACAGTAAAAGTAAACATATCAGCTCATTTAACGTCCCCACCGAGGGGCACGAGTCTACCCGTGTACGGGTGTATAGGCCGTAGTCGTCCACGCGGGCCCAGTACGGATTGACCGACTTCACGCACAAGCTTTGAATTTCTTCGTAAGGTTTCCTTATGATGTTTTCCTTCATCGTAAGAGCGTCTTATAAACGTACATACAGTTTCGGAAATTCGGAAAGACATTAGTACGTAGCGGGATTTGAGCCTCCGCCCTCCAGATCGGAAGGCAACACATAAGTCACCGACGCACTTCCCAAACTAAAAATCCTAAGAATAAAAATCGTTCCTTGTAAATGATGCTTGCTTGGCTAAATTAAATCCCAATTTAACTGCGTACTTGAAGATGTTGCCTTAAGAAGGCTTGTATTAAGTAGGCATGAAAGTTATGTACTTCCCTAATAGCCTAATGAGGTAACCGTATTATAATTATATGGGAATTACTGTTTTACAGATTAACGTCTTTTAAAAATATGTTTTTGTAAAATAAAATAAAATAAATCAGCACATAGGTAAACAATACAATTCGGGGGAAGGCAGAAATAAAATTAAATATTAACTCTGTCTTCCTTATACTCGTTTAAATAATCATGAATTATTCCATTTAAGAACCAATAGCATCTTAGGATTTTTCCCAATTTTTCCAGACATTCAGTCAACGGCGAAACATTATCGCATCCAAGAAGAGTTTACTTTTGTTTTGTTTTATTTTCGATATAAAGCCAATGCTCTCTAGACACGAGACATCTAAAACTACAAGGTGGTTAAATGAGAAACGACTTTTTAAAATGAGTTGATTTTTCTCATCATTTAATTCGTATCAATGACGTACTGAACATTAAATATATGCAACGTATAAATCGTATACAATGCGTAAAGCATTACCGATTATTACTAGCAAACAGTTGGTATTCTATAAATCTTAATTTGCCAGTTAGTGAACTTTTTTGTTGGAAGTCGGGCAGCCGGACGTTACTGACATTTTTCCCGCGCGCGGAGTGTTGGCAATATTTGCACGTAAACAGCAAATAACAGAAATTTCGCTCCTCGTTCGCGGGCACTTTAGCATTTTTTCTATTTCAATATCATCTGCGTCGCCGCAAATACTTACTGATAAATCAAGAATATTCGAAGTTTCAGGCTGCGCTCGGTGGTGGAGGCAGGGTTGTCAAACAATTATGAAATGAAATGAAAAAATCCTTTATTCAATTAAGTCTTTACAAGACAATTATGTTCATAAATATACAACACGTGAATCACAAACACACATTCAACCGAAAAGTTATAAAAATTTTGGCTTTAACATGTACATAAAAATAATAATGAAGGGAGCATAAAGTAATCAACTGATTATTTGCTATCTCCGTTTAATGCATCATCAAATAGGAATATTCAACATTTATACCTTATACTAAACTTACTTCATCACAACTATATTACATTGAAAAATACTAAAAGCTAGTCAACTTTTAAGATCAAGTCTAACATTTCATCTTCGAAAATATTTAGTTCCGTCTGTCATCAATCCTGCAAACAAGTTCTATTTTTACACAAAACATACATTCAACATAGTTTTTTCCTATTGCAGTATTTAAAGGAAAGTCAGCTTTATAAATACTGACTCGTATACATTAAACCAGCGCATCTGAGAGCCGACCGTTTAACAACTTGCCCATTTAAGTATTTCCAAATCTAAATTCTATTAAAAAAAAATTTCGGTTGCCAACCCTATTACCCGACATACATACAAAACAAAAGCAGTCCTTGTAACTTTTGGAATAAGGTTCGTTCTCTAATACGGGCCGGCCCAGTAGTGTTATTGTCTCACGGAATCACACGTTACATGAATACGTTACAGACGAGATGTATGTCGAAGACACGTGTCGGGATCCCGCCTCCTACTTCTTATGGGCACCGAGTGCTTATAGACTGTAGGCGTTTCAATATACATTTATTCGAACAGATTCTTATTTAGTTTTCTGGATATAACGCCATGTAGCGGTGTGAGAAATCTTAAGCTACTCAAGTAGGCTGCATGTTCCAAGTCTTTTGTGAATGCATATTATAGCGAGTGATCTTAAGAATAAGGAAGTTAAGACGTTGCAAATGTATTATTTTGTCTTTGTAATATAGAATCCTTAGTACAAAAATCCAGTGCGACTCTACGATACAAAAGATTAAGAACCTTAGAACTAACTAGACTATCCAAAACTCCTTACATCTTCACCAAATCTATGGTCAATATTATCCACACAACCTTATATATGCACTGATACTCTTACTACATAAACATTATATTATATATTATTCAATCTGACTACATTAAAATTATTACTCACCTCAAGGATATTAATTGGGAAGACGCATTTTCTAAGGCAAACGATATTGATGAAGTGACCGATATTTTTTACAAGATTTTAAAACATGTTATTCAAATGCACGTTCCTAAAACTGCAGTCCATTCTCACAAATATCCTGTATGGTATAACCAAGATCTGAAACGACTTTTAAAAGAGAAGAATAAATATCGTGTTCTTTTTCATAAATACAAGAACCCCTTGGATAAAATATCTTTCGAAATTCTCAAAAAAAGGACTTTAATCTTAGCCAAATCTTGCTACGTTACTTACATTTCCCTTATAGAGAGTTCAATTAAATCCAACCCTAAAATGTATTGGTCTTTCATTAAACAAAAAAAGAACTATAAGAGCACGTATCCACCCCAAATGTTTTATAACAATAAAAAAGCCACTGGCAATGCTGATGCATGTAATCTATTTGCAGATTTTTTTTCATCAGCTTTCACTAGGAGTAAGTCTATCAACAGTCTTGATATCCGTAACAACTCTAGCGAACCGATAACTTCCACTTTAAGTAAACTATCATTTACCGTGAGTGAAGTTGAAAGTGCTTTAAAAAGACTAAATTGGAGGAAAGGCGCCGGCTCAGACGGGATACCTTCTCTTTTTGTGTTAAAATGTGCTGAGGTATTGGCCTTACCACTTTGTTTAATATATAACTTAAGCTTTTCAACAGGCCGCTTTCCATCGTTGTGGAAGGAGGCGTTGATTGTGCCTGTGTTCAAGGAAGGGTCTAAATCTGACGTCAGTAATTACAGGCCAATTTCCATTCTACCTGTTTTTGGCAAAGTTTTGGAATCTCTCTTGTACCCTATTATCTACTGGCATGTAAAACAATATCTTATACCGCAGCAACACGGCTTCGTTAATTCTCGATCAACGAGCACTAATCTGACCACTTACTTATCCGACCTTGTTACTGCTGTTGACGCGCGGGTCTCTGCTGATGTCATTTACACTGACTTCAGCAAGGCCTTTGATAGAGTGGACCACGGCATTCTTATTTCTAAACTTTCCTCTCAGTTTGGACTTCACGGCCATCTTCTTAACTGGTGTTGTTCATATCTTAGCAGTAGAAGATCAAGAGTTGTAATTGACGGTAAATCCTCTGAGTTATTTGATGTCCCTTCAGGCGTTCCGCAAGGCTCCCATTTGGGGCCATTGTTTTTTAACCTATTTGTTAATGATATATCACAATGCTTCAAACATAGCACGTTCTACCTTTACGCTGATGACCTGAAAATTGTGAGACATATCAGATGTATATCAGACTGTTTACTTCTCCAGGATGATATTGATAGACTTGTGAACTGGTGCCACAGTAATAATATTTCTTGAATATTAACAAATGCTACTTTATTAGGTTTACTAGAAAAAAAATCACTTTCCATTTTACATACAACATTGAGCAACAAGTGTTGCGGGAGGTTTCCGTTAGCCGTGACTTGGGTGTATACTTTGATAAAAAATTAAATTTTAATATTCATTACGATAAAACTGTTAGTAAATGCTTCAAAGTTCTCGGTTTTATTATTAGAAATACAAAGAATTTCAAACAACCTAAAACTAAAATTCTTATCTACTATGCACTAATTCGATCCTCTTTAGAATACTGCAGTACGGTCTGGTCTCCTCGTTATGACATCCATATAAAACGCATAGAATCTATACAAAAGCGATTTTTGTGGCATCTAGCTTTCCAAGACAACATGTCTAAAAAGTTAATTTCCTACGAACAGCGCCTATCTTTTTATAATATGTCTAGCTTATTGAAACGTAGACAGCTACTAGATCAATTATTTTTGCATAAAGTGCTTGGTGGCGCCTTAGACTGCACGTTTCTTTTAGAACAAATAGACTTCTATATACCTCGTAAACTCAATAGAACTACGCGTTATAAACTGTTTTCAAATAAACATTTTAAAAGTAACCTGTCGCACTTCTCTCCGATTGATAGAATGATGAGCCAGTTTATAACTTTAGCTCAGAAGTCAGATCTCGATATTAATAGTAATTTCACAACGTTCAAAAGAACGTTGATTAATATTCTTAAGTGGCAGTCTTAATTATGTCTTAGCATAATTTTGTAATTGTTGTACTCACTTGTAACCTATACTCTAGGTTAGTATTATTAAGTATGTTATTTACACTAAATTCTGTTTAACTTTGATTTTGCTAAACTGCTTCCATGTCAGCTGTGCTTGTCGTGGCAGTTTGTAATTAAGGCATCACTACTTGTTAGTATCGCTTACGTATGTATAATGTCAATGTAATAAGTGTAGTTTTGTAAACTGTCCTTTAAATAATAATAAATGTCTTGTAAACTTTTTAAAATAAATAAATAAATCGATTAGGGAACCTAGTCCAGTCCCGATGAAAAATTTCCAGGTCAGAAAAGTTAACAGTAAAAATGCATGGTTCCATAGAAACAACAGTGTACGGACTGCGTACTGCATAAGCCCGAGTGTTTATACACCGACGTACTAACTTTGGTAGGACAAGACACAAAAAACGGGATACGAGAGGTAAAGCAGAAACACAGACAGGGAAAAGCGTAAAAATAAAACAGCCGAGTAAATTGCTAGGCTTTTTTTACGTGAACGGACGCGTTTGGTTTATTGGGTAGTCTTTGCAGCAGACACATAGTTTCCCCGTTTATTTGTTTCAATAAAAATGACGATGAAAAACATATTTGTGTTGGTTTAGGTAGGGTTGTTTCATGTTTAGTTAAGCGCCACGTGCCGGTGTGGCGTGCCGATTGTACAGAGGTAAAAGCTGTATCGATGAGTAAACTTGTACAATAGAAACTCGAGTACCAGATCTTCAATTAATTGCTTTTTAACTATCCGTTACTACCAACCGAAACATATAAAATAATTACAAGTTTAATTTATGCACGTGTGAACTTGTCAGAACTGGGGTTAGCACACGCGACGGCGTGATTGGTGCCCACGTGTTTCATTATTGTTTTACTTACTTAACTATTGTAACTTTTATATGTGTGTGTGTTATATTTAAAATATTATAACTTAAGGGCTATTCCCTTTTTTCTTGAAAGATAAAATCATCATCAACAGCCCATTAAACGTCCCGTGAAAAGATCTTAGTCGTCCACATGGGCCCAGTGCGAATAAGCAGACAAACTTCGGATAACGTACTTATAATTTCGAAAACACATTATTACGAGATTTGAACCTGGAAGGGTGCAGTTGGGAAGAACCAGGGACCGGAAGGCAGCAGTCCCCATCATAGAGTCATCTACGTTCAAAGATAAAATAAATATTATTAACTAAAAAAGTGAAACGGACATAAATTTGCAAAGGTTCTACACATCTACGACATTACGAAGAATTCCGATTCTATTTTGTTGTACACCTGCAGACTATATAATGAAAATGGAAGTAAACATGGCAAGTGATAGTACCCTAGCTACTTAAAATAAACTTCGGAATGCGAATTGGAATACGAGGCAAAGAAAATTTATTAATGCAGCAAAATGTTTTTAAAATTTTGTAAAAGAGTGTGTCACTTGTAATAGCAATGATGATGACTTGCAGATTATTTTGTATGACAAAATCGTTGAAAACATATGTTTTTTTTTTAACAGGACCCATATATATAATCATGACAGATGGAGTGTTGATGAAAATTAATAATAGTTGGTAGTCATTATTTTCTGACGACACTGCCCCGCGCCTGTTCGCCGAGACGACAGATATTAGGTCCCTTACACCCGGTAATTTTATATGATAAATAAATGATCATCGAAAAAAAGGAACTAAATGAGCGGAACTAGAGTACAGCGAGCTATGAATGCTTAGACTTGCCAGATCGAATTAGAAATGAGATAATCCGACGGAGAAACCAAGTTGTCGCATAAAGCGAAGAAAGCAGCCGGTAGTGGCATGTGGCTGGTAATTTTCGTCTGGTACTAAGTAATAATCTTTGGTGTAAAAGTGTGTGTGTTGCAGGGGGGGGGGGGGGGGGGGGGGGGGGGGTTGAAGTGGAGCGCCTCGTCTTGGAAAGATAATGTGGGACAATCTTCCGCTAGATGGAGTGATTATATCAGCAAACTGACCTCATGGTGTCAAAAAACGCAGGAAACTTGGGCCGGTGGAATTGCTATGTAAAGGCCTATGTTCAGCATTGGATATCAATAGGATGACGATGATGATTTACAGTAAGAAATGATGCAAGACTATCTCATGTTAAAAAAATACTTTATTCTCTCGATACTTGACAGCTCAAGACAAATGCAAGCTGTTAGAAGTCTAAGTTAAATGTATCTTTAAGTCAAAAAATTCTTTGAAATTGACGAAGACCCATGTCGTTAGACTTTGACCTTATACGTAGGTAAGATTCAATCTTTTTTAAAGATATATTTAAGTAGACAAGCCACTTAGCAAATCAATGGCTTACACATACCTTTATAGTACATTCCCCGATGAACATTGCTTGGCAATCAGGGCCACAAGAGAGCGTTTGCACGGTAATCCTCAAGTAAAATAGTTCCATTTATGCCCACACTAACTGGCCAGTCCTCGTTAATGATCAAACCACTAGTCAATACCCCTCTGCCTAACACAAGTAACCGAATTCTAGGATTTCTGCCTATTTGCCAACAATGTTGAATATATTTTGACACTGATGTATAGCTTTTGAATGGACGTCGCGTCAACGCATTACGTTTGGTAACACGTCAATGGGATCCGAATTAAGCATTGACAGTAATGCGTTCCCTGTTTCGGCTGACGTGGACGGCACATTACAAGATCATCCTGAAATATCGCAATCGTGCGAACTGGAGTGAGTTGTATTAAGCGGAATGCTAATAAAGAAGACTTTATATGTCCTGTTCACTTCAAAACATAAAAATCTTTGGATTGGAAGCCAGCGAGACTGTTTGCTCTGGTCGTTTTTATAAAATGAATATTACAAATACAAAATTTATTATTTATTTAACTACGGCCTCCTTATATTCAATCAGTTTAGTATATGCTCTTTCCTGTTTTTTATTTTCTCAACTTTACACGAATAATTAATTTTATTCCAAATGAATGCGTTCGAAAATTTGATCTAGTTTCGTTAATTTAAGCGACCAATCAAAGAGCAAGCATGCGAATGAAAATATCATTTTGTTCATTATCATTTGAGTACTGTATTATTTATTCTATACTCTATCAATAATAAAGGGCTATATAACAAGGTAAAGGTAAATTAATGCTTTGAAGTTAACAATAATAGTATGTATACAAACCTCAACTAATATCAATTAAAATGTACTCGATTTTATGTGAGTTATATCAATTAAGAAGCTTGAGAACCTCTGTAAAACTCATAACTGTGTCATCCACATATATGAATGCTACCTTAACAAGTATTTTGGACATTTACTGAATTTCCAATTCGACTATTGCATTTCGAACATTTTCCATGGTAATAAATGAATGGGTATTAAACCTTTTCCATTTGTCTACCTTCCACAGCAGGCACGAGTGGGCAAGTGGCGAAATGTAATAAAACCTGATCGAAATACGGAGTCACCCAATATTCGCTGAAAACGAAACGCGTTGTCGTTATTTTGCAACCTATTGTGTTTTTCTATCCCTTTTTTGTACAAAAACAAAAGACTGCGTCGGAAACTAAGGATTGGAGTGAGCGTGCCAACAATCGGTAAGCTTTTAATAGATCAGTATTTTATCGGACAAGTTAATTCGTTTAAAATATCATGTTGGCTCCAAGAATAAATGGCGGCCATCAAGAAATATACAATAAAATTGCCATAATATCTACAGTTAAGAAAGACAAAAGAAATATTTCAATCACAGCAGTCTGCTAGCGCTGGATTTTCGCTTTCTCTATCTTTCTATCACCGAGAAAATATTTCAATGCAATTTTATGCTATTAAAAATTTGAAAAGCTTAAAATTATCCATTAGAATAGTTAGGCACATTTGTAGTATATTTAAATTACACTTTACCCATCCGCTCATTAAATCGAGTACATCCGCGGTACTCGACCTATCGTACATGCATGATTAAGCCTTATCCGTACCCGTAGAACAGCGCGAACCGCGCCAAACTCAGGCATTACGTCTGCCTTGAATCCCTTCGCAGGCGTGCATGAAGGTTTCCTCACGATGTTCCCCTTCACGTAAAGAGCGTCGATGACTCTACATATTAATTTGGAATATTTGAAAACACATAGTACTGGCGGGATTGAACCCAGCCCTCCGCAGACAATTCCAAATTTGACCAACGCACGCTCTATTTAGCCATTGGTATTTACAATTAAACGCAAGTTTTGATTAAATTTACTCTGCAATATACGAGAATAGTTGTGACCGTCTAAATATATGTATAATCCGTTCCAATCATAATTTCTTCCTCAGTAAATGAGTTCCGTTATACGAAACTTAAAAGCGGAATAAATGGTAATTATATCAATTTCAGTCAGGTTATGATGAAACTAATTACGTACGAGTTTTTGTTTTCGCAAACATAATTTAATTATTTTGTGACCGAGGTTAACCAAATGGAACTTAGTTGTTTTCCTTCTTACGCTTATCGGTAATAAGTAATAATATATAATATAACTAGCCATAAAACGTAGTTTATAGGTACTGCTTGCAAGGACCGTAAAACTTATTTATCGTTAAATCACTAGGCTAGTTCTTATTTTACCGTGCTCGGTATCGCTTTGTCAAACTAATAATAATAGGCAAACTAAAATTATGATTTCACTTATATGGATTGTTAATGCCAACTCTCCGTATGAGTATGCGTGTTGTTTTGGGTGATATGGGAGTATACCGGAGAAAACAATATAACTACTTGCTGGTTTTGGTATAAGTAGAATTGGACAAATAACCGGTATATAACGTTCTTTTAACAGGAGGCAGAGCATGCGTTTTATCTGATGGTAAGTCACTCATCACCACTTTTAAGACCAAATGATGCCGTAACACGAATTAAATATAATTATTAATAATAATCCCAATCCCACCAAAAACCTTCTGTAAAAAACTAGCCAAGTCTCTAAAAAATTATGAAATCTAGACAAGGTCGTGTCAAGTATTAAATTCCATACTGCGAGCTCCTTATTGTTATAGTTAATGTTCTATAACTTGGCCGTTTCTTTTCTAAAATTCTAAATCAAACTTTGAATTTTTTCCTTACGATGTTTTCCTTCACCGTAAGAGCGTCGAATAAACGTACATTTAATTTCGTAAAAAATCGGAAAGACATTGGTACGTGGCGGGATTTGAACCTCCCGATCGGAAGGTAACAGTCCACACCAATGGGCCACCGATGCTCATCAAATTACAGCAACATAATGAAATCTATGACAGAACGACAAATACAATACATAATAGGTGCTTGCAAGTTTTAAGGCGAGGACTCAACGTAGTCGTTGAGTCCTCTTCAGCAGATACTGATAAGCTTATAGAATACGTGAAACTTTCACAAAATATATTATTCATTATTTATGTCAATATACACACTGGCATACCATAATCACATAACCTGACAAGGCATTAAATTAATATTGAATTTGTATAGCTCGGCGTGCGGAGATAGCCGCTGCAGGCGTATAAATCAGGGCCAGCATAATGCCCGCTCCAAGATTATAGTACTAGTAAATCATAAAATGCTGGCGGGCGTCTCCGCCAAAGTGGCCACGCCGACCATCAATCAAACTTAGCGCTCCGCGTAGGCACACCGCACGCGTGCACTCGCATTTAGTCACCTGATATTGATGATGATAAATGTAACTATACTAATCACTATAATAAAATAACTTACCCCAATCAGTGACAATATATCAACATTGATATTTGACGACCCAGGCAGTCGTTTATGTAGACTGCGTTTATGTATTTAATATGAGCGCCCCACCCATGGATACTCCATCATACGCTACATCAATTGTATACTGTGATATTATGCAAACCCAAGATCAACTTCAGTTTTGTATTCAAGAATAACCTCATAAAAAAAAGAAGATAGCACTTTCCATGTGAAAAATAGAATCATGTTCTTATATTAAAGTGTCCCGTATATAGAGTTCCGATTAGTATTGTTATTTTCATTTGTTTTTTATCTCCATGTTTGTTATTCTAATTTTATCAACGTGTGTACGCCTAAAAGGGTATTATGTACCAATCTTAACCTTAAACTAAATGTTGGTCCAATGTTGTGTATATATATGGTGGTGTACCTTTAAATTACTAAAATACATGAATAACCAGGTTATAAAAAGTAATTCTAAATGCTCTATGCTGGGGTTTTCGTACCCACCATTTTCGAAGCAAGCTGGGATCTTATCTCGACACTCAGATGAATAAATTCTGGAGGCAGTTATTGAACAGGTATACGTAATAATGGTAAATATATGTGCTTGACCCGTTGAACGTGCTATGCAAATAGTCGGCATCCTTGACTAATGAAAACTTTTTTCCGAGAGAACCTTCAATCATAATAATTTGGAAATCCAAGTAAAAGAAGGCGATTCAGGCGTTTCCAGACCTGTAGTCACCTCGAACTACACCGATCTTTTGTAACTAGCTCCCCTTTTAGAAATCGTCTAAAAGTTGAGCATTATAATATATATAATAATAAATTGGTTTTGTATAAGAAACTCACTAGCACGATTATCCCTCAATCCTTCAGCTTGTATCGCACTAAGCGATGCTTGCCATTTCCCTGCTAGCATTTGTATTTACGAGCCCCGCATAATATATGTAAAGCTCTGAAAATTTCCCTCAGAAGTGACGACAGTACTGGTTGTTTAAGTACGTTGTTAAACGCACGACACTATGAATATGGAGCGTACACATAGATAAATTTATACATACGCTATAAAACGCCAGTACTTATTTGACGAGTATACGGCACCGGAGTATACGGAGCTTCTAGCTAGTTCCCTAATAAATTGCAGTATCTAGGAATATTAATATAGCACAGGAAACGTTTCCAATTCAGGTCAACAAGATGGAACAGAACACAAATTAAAATAGGATTATTTATGAGTGTTTAAAACGGAATTTCCGTAGCCTCCCTGTTTGGGACAAAGAGTGGAAGGGTATAGCCGTATCTTTTTTTCAAACTTTCCCTCTCTTTACCCAAAGCATTAACCTTCAATGCCTAAACAGTATTGTCACTCTTCAAAAATGATGATGCTATCAAATAGTTAACTAACATGTGTTTCCGAGTGTGTAATCTAGTATGTTGAATGAAAATCAATAATTTTAGCCTTGGTGATAAACACAATACATAAGAGCGTCGGTGGCTCAATGTGTGGACTGTTGCCTTCCAATTTGGAGAGTGCAGGTTCATATCCCGCCACGTATCAATGTGTTTTCGAAATCATATGTATATTACCCGACACTCTTACGGTGAAGGAAACCTGCGAAGGAATTCAAAGGTTGTGCGTAAAATCAGAAAATCCGCACTGGGCCCGCGTGGACGACTAAGGCCTATACACCCTATACAAATAAGGTAAGACATAAAATGTAAGTAGGTATGTGGTTAAATTTTTAACCGAATTATTTGACAGGAGACTTAAAACACAACTCAAATATTTCAGCAAATCTTTGTCTCGACGACGCGACGTAACGAAATTAACCCAAATATTTTAGTTATCAAATAACTGTAAAGTCTGTAACGAGATCGTAAATATTTTTGTTTTGAGAACTTTTAATTAACTCTTAAAAAAAAATTACTTCGGCTTCTACTCTGAGCTGTGTTTAAAGAGAGAATATACAACCTGTAAACTAAATTATCCTATCCCGTTGTTTAATACTAAAACATAAATTATATTAAGTACATCTAGTCCAGGTAAAATCTTCTAGATGTTTCATGAATTACTAGTATTTTTATATTCGCTTTGTGCTTGCTCTTAGGCAAGATTTAGTTTCATCGATATTAGCACAAGGACTTTAGTTAAGTTTGAGTAACGAAATTTAGTATGCAAATATTATTTCCTGGATTTTTCAACGTACACTTAATAGAACTCTATTACTGATACAGAATATTCACAAAAGGAAAGAAATTCCAAAAAAAAAATTATTTTATCTGAAATGGATATTATGAAGTAATATTTTTATGAGTACATCTTTTCGCGCAAATCCAGCCTTAGAGTCAGCAATAAATTGTATTCGGTTAAGTAGTGTTCAGCGAATTTTTACCGGATCCGTCCCGACCGGTCCGTCCGTGCGGCGCGGACGGCGCACTTACAGCTATGCTAGATGACAACTATTTATTTGCATAGAATAGAGACTAAGTATATAAGTCTCTATTCTATATAATTAAAGCTTTGTATGTAAAACAGCTATGATGATTTTATTCGTATATTGGATCTTTTAAAACATCATCATCATCATCATTCAGCAATTATGTCCACTGCTGAACAAAGGCTCCCTAATGATTTCCCACGGGACCGATCCTTGCAGTTGACATCCATCTCTCCCGCCACTTAACCGATATCGTCCTCTGGTGGGGTCGGCTAGCTTCGCTTTCGTTACGTGGACGCATCGAGAACCTTTCGCCCTGGCACGTTTACGCTATATGCCCTGCCCCTGCACTTCAACTGCTTATCCTCGGCTATGTCGTCACCCTAGTTCTCTACGGATATCATGTTCGCTTTTACGCGTAGGGGACACCTAACATAGCCCCTCCATAGCACGCTGGCAACTTGAGCTATTCAAGAGGCCCCTTAGTGAAGCCCTTTTAAAACATAGGTATCATACTAATTTACCTATGCATTAAATTTTTTTTATCTTTATTTTGGACTTTTATACGTAAGTACATGGCAGTCCTATAATAATCATCATATTAAACATACAGTGTTTTACTAAGCTATTTAAAATATCAGTTTTACAAATTTGGATAGTACCCGACCTTAACTTAAGACAACAAATAACAAAATCCAATAGTAGGTACCCTCGCAGATGGAGATGTTGGTTCTGCTAAAATTTGGTGAAATAGTCCAATATCATGAATATTAAGATGAAGTTTTGTAATGAGATCTGTTTTGCCTGAACCGAGCACATTCCATCAAAAGATGGTGGATATCTTCGCATTGAATTTAGTTAATAAAGTCTACAATTAACGTTGGTGGAACAAAAACATTATTCGTCTTTGATTGGTAACTATTATATTTGAAGATATTTAGTATTAATGAGCAAAACTTTTGGTATAATGTGTCTTGATCCTAAATAATTTTGTTTTTGAGATATTAGGTTGGTATATTGACTCGTAATCCGTAATCCTTTTCTTTGATTACTTGTTTCACGAAAAGCTGTTTAACAATTTAATCTTTTCAGAAGAAACGTTTCAAATAAACTATCCACTTAAAACTAAAGGTAGCTAGGAACCCGCACGCTCAGCAATAATCGAAATTGCCCGCCCAGACTATGCCCCGGCGTATACAATCATTTAACCCGGCAGATATTCCCGCGGCACCCCGGGGACCTTACGGTATGAAATCTTACAACACTAATGCTCGACGCTGTTTTACTGCAGCCCAATAAAACGGCATATAATATCTAGCGGCGAGGTGCGGGATCAATTCCAGATATTAAAGCTAGCTTCAAATAGTAAAAGTTTTATTTCCCCGGGGCAGGTGGGTCGGCAAATGTTTATAGTAGCGGCGTAATAGAATTTTTACCGACGATGAATTGCGTCCGCGTTACGCTCATGAATAAGACGTCGGAACGGGACTGCGCATGACTTGCCAAAGCCCGCTTACTTACCTATATCGAACAGGTTAAAATTGCTATTGAATAAACTTTATGAATAAGGGACTCTTAAAAAACCTACCAGAATTTTCTCGACCAGAGGCATGGAGTTTTAGCTACTACCTTGGAGTAGAACAAATAATAGTTGAACACAACGATCAGGCAATCAATTGCAACAGCCGAAGCGCGTAAATTGCGATTGACATCAAACACTTCAGAGCGTGTGGTTTCTACCCCGCTGCCGCGACGAGGGGCGAAACCCCTGTAGCTTTGACCAGTATCTATTTACGTTAACGGCACGTACGTAAAAAACTGCCTATTTTTCCCAAAAACTTCGTACCAACATTTACTAGGTTTTCTAGTTTCCTTAAGCGGGTATAACTCTATCTCTAGGCCTCTCTTTAGATTGTTACATGTATGGGTCGGGAGTTATTTGCTATCATCAAAATCCGTCAGAAAAACACGAAACGATTATAAATAGCACCATTAAAATACAAAGTAATCGCCTACAGAATGAAACAGATACGGACTCTTCAGTAAGGAGAGCACGTAAAGAGAGGGAGACATTATTTTGATGAGTAAGAATATCTCTTATTTATTATCGAGCGATGATCCAAATTATATAATTGAACACTTAACAAGAGAACTGCAAGAAGCCTTAGAAGGAAGCAAAACTGTCAAACATGTATCCAGTAAAAAAAACCATCAAGCCTTGGATTAGTGCCGGTATTTTACGATGTGTTCAAAATAGAAACAATATGCAAATGAAATTAAAAGCAGATCAAAATGAAATACTAAAGTTAACCTATGTACGATATAGAAATGTTTGTACTAAAATAATTTAAAAATTAAAACGAACCTATCAAAGTGAACAGCTTGCTAAATCGGAAAAAAGTTCTAAGCTCTTTGGAATACTATTCGTAATATTACACATCTAAATAAAAAAACGAAAAGCGATTGCCTTCTAAACATTAAACCTTTACCCACCGATTCTGTTAATTTGGTTAACGATTATTTTGCAAATATAGGCAGAACACTCGCCGAATCCATGATGTCTGAAAGTCCATTGCTAAGTAATACGACAGTAACCGGTGGTAATACACATGTTTCGTCCTTTGTTCTTCTAAATACTGACCCGTGTGAGGTCCTATCTATCATAGCTACTTTAAAGCCTGGAAGTGCCCCAGGGTGGGATAATTTGCCTACTAATTTCAAAATGCTAGCTAAGCATATTCTTGCCCCTATAATAAGTCACCTTACCAACATATGTTTCCAAACTGGTTCATTCCCTGTTAAGCTTAAACGATCAATAGTTACTCCGGTTTATAAGGGTGGGCCGAGGAATGATGTTGGAAATTATAGGCCGATATCGGTGTTGACTGTGATTTCTAAGATAATTGAAAAGCTACTTAATAAAAGACTTTTGGGCTATTTAGATCACTTCAATATCCTTTCACCTGCGCAATTTGGGTTTCGACAGGCTAAATCGACAGAAGATGCAGCCTTATTAATGGTATCTTCAATTTCTAAGAAATTGGACCATAGGGAGAGATGCCTGACGGTGTTCCTTGATCTCAAAAATGCTTTTGATACCGTTTCTCCTTAACGAACTTGAGAGCATTGGGATTCGGGGTACTACCCTAAATCTATTTAAAAATTATTTGTACGGACGGAAGCAAAGTGTTCGTATTGGTGATTTTATAAGTCAGGATTCAGACGTTTCATACGGAGTTCCCCAGGGAAGTGTCTTAGGGCCTACACTGTTTCTCATTTATATAAATGAGTTAACTAACCTAAATATTGAAGGAGGATCAGTTATCTCGTATGCCGACGATACTGCTTTGGTTTTTGGTGGCAATAACTGGAGCACTGTTTTCAGTACGGCTGAAAATGGTCTTAGGAGAGTTGCTGGATGGTTAAAATCAAACCTTTTGACACTAAACCTAACTAAAACCAACTACATATGAACCACCAATTGGAAGAAGGGAATAAATCCAAAAAATAGAAACGGAGATAATAAAAAAAAAACTTCATAACTTTTTACTTACAACTAATAAACTTATAGGACATCAATGATTATTAAGAAAATATCAATCCTGATTTATTCACGGACAGACCTGCCTTAAATGTATAATATTTATTTATGTGTGTTCATCGAAATGTGTTGGATTTATTCCCTTCTTCCAATTTATCATATAATTCTAAAGATACACCATACATTACATACTTTATATATAATAATAGTATACAATAATTGTATACTGGTCCAGGTACAAAATAATTTGAACTAATAGATAATACAATGACAAAAACTATTTATTTATTACAAACTTGTAAAGACACTCTGTTATCCTCCTATTCTTCATTTTCGGATCTTGTAGTTGACCAAGTCAGAATTATATCGTAGAAATCTTTGAATTCGTCAGGAATATATTGGATTGTTTTTTGATTTTTTGTATGTCTGTGTGTGTTTATGGGTATTTTAGTGACATATGCCAGAGTTTCAGGTATTTTCGGGTTTGTGGAAGGTTTTTGGAGCAAAAATGTAGCTTTAACGAAACCATCAATAAATTCTGTTTTACTTTTTTATACAAATGGATATTTATAACACCTCTTTTCTTCTTTTTCGGAATCTCAGCTTCTGACTCGTTATCAATTGAATCGTTAAAGCTACTTACGCTGGTCATATTTAAACTTTAATATTGAAATATTTTTTATAGGTTAATAATCTCCTCGACGCGACGCTAAACGAATGCAGGGTCAAATACGCTACCACTATGTGATGCGATTTTGTTTATCAAATGAAAAAGAGGCAAAAAGAAATATTATTTCTATACTCGTAAAGTTGATAGTTGGAAGAAGGGAATAAAGGAAGGATTTGTTTCCTCCTTCCAACTAACAATATTTTTAGCCCCATAAATCTATACGAAATGAATGAACTTTATTTGTTTTTTCGAACTCACAACTTAGCCCTACGTCTAAATAATGTAAGAGTGTATAAAAGTGAATATGTCGAAAAGTGGCGTTTATTCCCTTCTTCCAATTTGTGGTTCATATGTTTTTTCAATTGATAAAAGAACACAACCACCACGTGATGTTACGCTAAAATTGCACAATTGTGATGAAAATTTCCTGCATATCTGTGGTTGCAACACTGTTGACAGAGTCTCACAAACAAAATATCTGGGTATAGTAGTTGACGAGAATCTCTCATGACACCCACAAGTTGAATATGTTAGTAACGTATACGGGAACTTATCTGGATATTTAAAATTTTGAGGCATGTCACAAGTGAAAAGTTAAGAGACCAAATTTATATTGCTCTTGCACAGTCTGTTATTGTAACTTATTGTATTCCGATATGGGGTGGAGCTTCAAAGACTAAGTTCTTGGAGGTTGAAAGAGCACAGCGTTGTTTGATCAAGGTTATGTACTTTAGGCGGCGTAGATTTCCGACAGAGGAGCTTTATAACTCGACTAATCAGAAAATTATTATCAGTTAGGAAACTCTTCATACTCATGATAGTTTTAAAAGTACATAAATCCGTACCGCCAATTCAAGAAACTTCAAGAACAAGGTCTAAGAATCCAGCATGTAGCCAACGCACAAGAACTGTATTTGCTAAACGCCAATACTATGGACTTTCGGCTCATATATATAACAAGTTGAATTCCTCTTTAAACATAACGTCTCTGAATAAGATGTTGTACGGCTTGAATTATAATGACACGAAATTGTTGGTTAACGGTTAGCTTGAAGGCTTTATGTCACATTTATAAGATATGCACATACGCGAATACACACNAAAGCATCTAGTTCTGTTTCCAAAGGTGTGGAAAGATGCTCAGATCTTACCGTTACCAAAAAAACCTCATCCTGCATCCTTCGCCGAGTACCGTCCTATTGCTATCCTTCCGTTTCTTTCCAAGGTCCTTGAGCGTTTGATTCATAATCAGTTAAGCCAATTCCTTTCCAAAAATAATCTCCTTAATCCTTTCCAATCCGGTTTCCGTGCTGGGCACAGCACAACCACTTCCTTGCCACATTACGGAAGACATCAGGTCGGGCATGGAGGTTGGGAATCTGACTGTGCTAGCACTGCTTGATTTTAGCAATGCTTTCAACACAGTAGATTCTGATATTCTTCTCGGTATATTGTGCTCTCTTAACGTATCTCCATCAGTAGTTCACTGGTTTCGTAGCTATCTCACTGGACGAAGACAGCGAATCTGTGTTGAGGATGCACTGTCTTCCTGGTGTGATGTCAGTGCTGGTGTTCCTCAAGGTGGAGTTTTATCTCCGTTACTATTTTCTATTTTCATCAATTCTATCTCAAGTAACCTTCTTTCTTCCTACCATCTTTATGCAGATGATTTGCAGATCTATGCACAGGCACCTCTTGAACATCTAGCAACAGCCGTACAGACGATCAACACTGACTTAGAACGTATATCTCAGTGGAGCTCCGACCATGGCTTAAAGTGAACCCTAGCAAAACACAGTTGATTATGGTTGGTAGTTCTAGGATGACCTCTAAAATTAAATGGGAGACATTACCGGAGTGTTTTTGATGGAGCTGCTATACCCTTTAGTAAAACTGTTAAGGACTTGGGTATAATTATTGACAATAACTTATCCTGGGCTACCCAGGTAACAGAAGTAAGCCGCAAACTGTTCGCGTCTGCTGGTGCTCTAAGAAGGCTACGTAACTTTTTACCGATTTCAACTAAGACTGCGTTAGCGATGTCGCTTTTACTTCCTTTACTAGATTATGCTGACACCTGTTATCTCGACCTTAGTGAGGCCCTATTGGATAAGCTTGAGCGACTTCAGAACTTCTGCATCAGATTCATTTTTGGTCTGAGAAAATTTGATCACATTTCCGAATTTCGCAACAAACTCAAGTGGCTGCCAATTCGCCTCCGCCGGAATACTCATATACTGTCCATGCTTTACAATATTCTCTTTCGTCCTTCTGCTCCTTCTTACCTTAAGGACCGTTTCAGATTCCTTGGAGATGCACATTCACGCACTTTGCGGTCATCTGATAACCTCCAGCTTGAAACGCCAGTCCATTCCACAGGTTTTGCTGATAAATCTTTTTCAGTTCATGCAGTACGCTTGTGGAATGCATTGCCTGTTGAGATTCGACGGGCTCAGTCAATCGAGAGCTTTAAAAGTAAATTGAATAAGCACTTACTTGCTACTTATTCTTAGTTGCTTCAACTGCTTTTTTTATTATTATTATTTTTTTATTATTATTATTATTTTTGTTGTTATATATGTACAATTTTATTTTTTTATCTACTTTTCTTATGATATATGTTTATGTATAAAAACCTTTTATTCTGTATCTATTGCCCTTTGTTTTTATTTTATTCTTTTACCTATTCTCTTTTTATTCCAATATGAATTTGAATGTGTATTTATGTATATTTATTTAGGTTTTAAAGTATTTTTATTTTATTTTATAAGTAATTGCACCAAAATCCCCTTTTTAGTTTTTTCTTCTTTCTCCATCCTAAGGTTGCCTGGAAGAAATCGCCTTGCGCGATAAGGCCGCCCATTGTACTTATTAAGATTTAATTTTCTTTTCTTTGTATTTCGTTTTTAAAGTGCAATAAAGTGTAATAAATAAAAATAAATAAATAATTAAAAAATGCGGAAAATTGGATATGATACTTCCTCCCCTATTTGAAGGGTTTGGGGGTGGATTTTTGAAAAAAAATATATGCCATATTTTTTCGTTTCTGACATATAGTCCGTATACCAAATTTCAGTGTCGTACTACAAAAATTGCGGAATGTTCCATACAAACTTCCAACCCCCATTTGAGGGGAGTGGGGAGTGAGAACGGGACAAAAAGTAGCCTAAAACCTATTCTAGGTTACCTACTATCAACATACCAAGTTTCAATAAAATCCGTTCAGCCGTTTAGGCGTGAAAGCGTAACAAACAGACAGACAGACAGAGATACTTTCACATTTATAATATTAGTATGGATATGTTGATTTGAATACTTAATCTCAATTATTTTTTGTTGCTGAACTGCTTTGTCTACTTTGAAAAGGTAATTATTTATTAGTGAACCAAACCTAAGAAATACATTCTAATTTTACCGTTAATATTAAGTTTTCAAATTGCAATTGGTTTTAATATAGGTAAGAAATTGCTCGAATATCCATATAACTCGATATATATTTATTAAACTCTATAACTGTAAACCATTCTTTTGACAGTAATATGGACTCCCTTATTTTTCTACAGAAGTCAAACTAAGTACCTATATACAAATGGTAGACATTTACAATCGTTAAGGTTTTTTTAGATTATCTACCTTATTATCGGAAAGCAATCGAATGAATGTGCTACGAAGCTCACTGCTACGACGTAGTTGCGCAGCATTCAAAGGTCACAAATTAACGACGTGTGATTTATGAAGTGATTTTTCAATATAATCAATAAATACAAAAGCATGTATGATGAAAATTCTCTCTGGACCTCACGCTGGTTTGTAGTGTACCCTGAGTAGCGCATCTTGCAATTTCATGCGCTGAACCAATTCTGAAAATCTTTTTGAGACCACCGTAAAAATATTTTTCCAGTATGCTCAAATGCTCTCGGTAAATCGGTTTGAGACTTAAATTTTCATTTAGAGCGAAATTAATGTTTTTTATTTTTATGTGTAATATTTGTGCTTAGTCCTTTAGGTTGTTCTAAAATATAAGCTTAGGCGGGATTTCACTCTCCTCATTTCTTCAACCTATCGCAGTACTCTGCTGGACATAGGTCTCCTCCATTCAGTGCCAAATATCCTGGTCATCCGATTTTTTCATTGAGCATCCACCAGTGACCGGCGAAAGACGCAGTTACCACTCCGGAACGTGCACACTGCCACTTCAACTTGCATTCGTAATAACAAGCTTCATGCTTAACTTGGGCCTAGATGCCGTTGAATGGATGTCAGTGGATAATTTACCAAACGCGCCGCCCGGTCCTACTGAATATTATTCAAAGGCACATTCTGGAAGCTATGCCGGCTAGATTACATGGTTTGGCTTTGTTATATTCCTGCACAACCACGAGAAAGATGCCATCGACGTATATCGGTTGTGGCATGAAACGGTTATTGATCATAACATTCGTCTTGTCTAGATTTATGCTTAGCCGGCTGTTCATTATCTCATAAAGCTCTTCCGATGACTCTGCCGCGATGACAATATCGTCAGCAAAACGTAGACGAGAACCGGGATAGGTACCGCAAAATGGGTGAAACGAACTGTGATAAGTTAAAGCGAGTCAGGGACAATTAGATGAAATATAGAACCATCGTAGGCTGTTATTAATGGGACTGACTGACTATTCAAAAAACGCTCAATAATATATTTTATAACATCTCAATATCTCAAACTATCGGAATGATTCCTCTCCTGAATCCTATTTCTTCAAAAGCATTATTAAAAATTTAAAAGTGCGTCAGTTAACTAATCCAACATTATGTGATGTAACGCCAAAGAAAATATATAGGAAATACCTAAGTCGTTTTTATATCAAAAAATTTAGGTGACTCAACATCCCTATTATTTACCTTCAGCGTTGTGTTGGTTCATACTTATACGCTCGCCCTATATTTATAAAGACATCATAAAAAATAACCTATATTTTCACGCATATTAACGGGTGGACGGGTTATCGAGCAGCAGTCGGTAAAAGCGCGCACGCTCCATTTAACATACTCCGGTTGCCTTCTCTCACATCAACTTCTTTCAGACTTTGTTATGCAAATCTGAATATAGTGTTTATAAATACAATATCATACAGTATGCGTGTTTACGTGTACTATTTTGATATTAAATAAACATTCTTACAATGCTGCACGTAAATCTCAACAATGTGAAATTAACGTTTGTCATATGGAGTGTCCATTCGGAAGTTTCCAAGATTTTTGCATTTTAATGGAAATTACAGTACGACCCCGAACTCATAGAATTCATAACAAAATAATTATTCCACTTATGCAATGTAAAGTAAAGTAAGAAAAAAAACATTTATTAAATCAACAACAACACAAACATCGCATATTACAAGTATATAATGTGAAAAATAAACTATGTATAAACCATTTTAGTAAAAACGTATGATTAACAAATATGTGGGTTGTTACGACGTCTAGACTACCGACCGACCGACAACCGACTCACTCAGCATAAGCCAGGGTCCCCTATGAGCGGACCCTGACGCCGGTTTTCAGTGAGCCCGGATGAGTAGGCGCACGGTCGGGATCGGTGCTGTAGGCGCGGAGCTTAAAATAATAAATATGATATATAATAAATAGAATAATACTATAAACATATACATTAAAATAATATTTAAAATATATAATATGTCTACGCTATATTACGTAAATATGAATATTGTATTAGTATACATTAACCAAAAATAAATGTAATACTTATACTACATACTCTATACCTGTGGTTTATGTGAGAGTAATGTGTATGTAAAGTGTACTTGTGTGATCGTGTGTGATGTATGCTACATAATGTCAGATCGAATATCTGTTTCAAACTTCAAAAGAGAGTAGCATTATAGGTAGTATAAATTCATTCATTCAAATATGTCAAAGTTCAGTTTAAACCAAAAAAATATACATATTAATAATAAAAATAAGAATCGAAAATAACACATTGATGGAAAAAATATAATAACACGAAGTACGGAGCTGTGACAAAGGTTCGTAAAAAAAAACATTAAAATTACACGATAATAAATTATTGATGATTATTTAAATTATGTCAAATTTTTCAAAGTACAAGTCCTCTAATAAAAACAATTCTCATTAAATGATAACGATTAACATGGTTTCACGTAAATCAAGGTGTAATGGTTTTTTTTTAGTAGAGCGTAGGTTTATTAAATTCTAAATGTAATTTTAGTAGATAAATTTTATCACACCCAGTCTTGTCACAATACTCCATAACTGAATTACTATTCTGCACTGTTTCTCCTATTCGTGAGATGAGAGCGTCGGTTGCTCAATGTGTGGACTGTTGCTTTTTGACCGGGAGAGCGAGGTTCATCTCCCGCCTCGTACCAATGTGTTTTCGAATTTTCCAAATTATATGTAGTTATCCGACGCTCTTACGGTGAAGGAAAACATCGTGAGGATACACGAGGTGCGCACGCCTGCAAAGAGATTTAAAGTTGAGCGTGACTCGGCCAATCCACACTGGGCCCGCGTGGACGACTAAGGCTAATCACCTATACGGGTGGGCTTGTGCCCTCGTGGGGAAGTTTAATGAGCTGATGATAATTAAGAAATTTATAAAATTTCGCAGAGTTCTACACTACAGATTAACTGTATTATTTTACACCTAGATTTTCGTAAATTTTTTGATTTGAAAGGTCTAGTTGTAAATTTATGAATATCCATTTGCAGGATTCTTTAAGGTTCGACGAATCACAGAAGACCTTTTATTATACGCTTCTTCAGAATGCGGCAAATTATACACTGCTCCATGATTGGTCGATGTTGACAGTGGCAATGCTTGAGTCCATAGACTTAGGTACAATCAGACTGGTCGAACTATTAATTTATAAGTTTCGATTATGCCAGTACACCACTATACCTACACACTAGTACTTGATTTTCATATATTATACCAATATTTGAAAACATTATCATTACAATACATATCCTTATTATTATCTGTATTTTATTAATAATAGAATTTATATTTTTT
>PQWD01002115.1:0-39339 GCA_019425675.1 Leucinodes orbonalis | reverse complement strand
CCAGCAAGGGTCTGGAAATTTTTGAAAACCATGGGTATAGGGAAATCCAAACAAAAAATTGTCCTCAAAGATGTCGATTTAAACGCTCTTAATTGTCATTTCTCTGCTACATCAAATTTTGATCAGAACACAAAATTAAAAACATTAGCTCAACTCACAAAGTTCCCGTTACCCAGTCAATCTCCCTTTGTTTTCAGTGAATTTACAGCATGTGACGTTAGGAAGAGCATCGTATCAATTTCTTCAAATGCCGTTGGAAGTGACTTGGTTAGCCGAAAGATGATCCTTCCTATCCTTGATATAATTCTTCCCATAGTCACCCATATCCTTAATACCTCCGCATCTAGTTCTGTTTTTCCAAAGGTGTGGAAAGATGCTCAGATCTTACCGTTACCAAAAAAACCTCATCCTGCATCCTTCGCCGAGTACCGTCCTATTGCTATCCTTCCGTTTCTTTCCAAGGTCCTTGAGCGTTTGATTCATAATCAGTTAAGCCAATTCCTTTCCAAAAATAATCTCCTTAATCCTTTCCAATCCGGTTTCCGTGCTGGGCACAGCACAACCACTTCCTTGATCCACATTACGGAAGACATCAGGTCGGGCATGGAGGTTGGGAATCTGACTGTGCTAGCACTGCTTGATTTTAGCAATGCTTTCAACACAGTAGATTCTGATATTCTTCTCGGTATATTGTGCTCTCTTAACGTATCTCCATCAGTAGTTCACTGGTTTCGTAGCTATCTCACTGGACGAAGACAGCGAATCTGTGTTGAGGATGCACTGTCTTCCTGGTGTGATGTCAGTGCTGGTGTTCCTCAAGGTGGAGTTTTATCTCCGTTACTATTTTCTATTTTCATCAATTCTATCTCAAGTAACCTTCTTTCTTCCTACCATCTTTATGCAGATGATTTGCAGATCTATGCACAGGCACCTCTTGAACATCTAGCAACAGCCGTACAGACGATCAACACTGACTTAGAACGTATATCTCAGTGGAGCTCCGACCATGGGCTTAAAGTGAACCCTAGCAAAACACAGTTGATTATGGTTGGTAGTTCTAGGATGACCTCTAAAATTAAATGGGAGACATTACCCGGAGTTGTTTTTGATGGAGCTGCTATACCCTTTAGTAAAACTGTTAAGGACTTGGGTATAATTATTGACAATAACTTATCCTGGGCTACCCAGGTAACAGAAGTAAGCCGCAAACTGTTCGCGTCTGCTGGTGCTCTAAGAAGGCTACGTAACTTTTTACCGATTTCAACTAAGACTGCGTTAGCGATGTCGCTTTTACTTCCTTTACTAGATTATGCTGACACCTGTTATCTCGACCTTAGTGAGGCCCTATTGGATAAGCTTGAGCGACTTCAGAACTTCTGCATCAGATTCATTTTTGGTCTGAGAAAATTTGATCACATTTCCGAATTTCGCAACAAACTCAAGTGGCTGCCAATTCGCCTCCGCCGGAATACTCATATACTGTCCATGCTTTACAATATTCTCTTTCGTCCTTCTGCTCCTTCTTACCTTAAGGACCGTTTCAGATTCCTTGGAGATGCACATTCACGCACTTTGCGGTCATCTGATAACCTCCAGCTTGAAACGCCAGTCCATTCCACAGGTTTTGCTGATAAATCTTTTTCAGTTCATGCAGTACGCTTGTGGAATGCATTGCCTGTTGAGATTCGACGAGCTCAGTCAATCGAGAGCTTTAAAAGTAAATTGAATAAGCACTTACTTGCTACTTATTCTTAGTTGCTTCAACTGCTTTTTTTTATTATTATTATTATTTTTGTTGTTATATATGTACAATTTTATTTTTTTATCTACTTTTCTTATGATATATGTTTATGTATAAAAACCTTTTATTCTGTATCTATTGCCTTTGTTTTTATTTTATTCTTTTACCTATTCTCTTTTTATTCCAATATGAATTTGAATGTGTATTTATGTATATTTATTTAGGTTTTAAAGTATTTTTATTTTATTTTATAAGTAATTGCACCAAAATCCCCTTTTTAGTTTTTTCTTCTTTCTCCATCCTAAGGTTGCCTGGAAGAAATCGCCTTGCGCGATAAGGCCGCCCATTGTACTTATTAAGATTTAATTTTCTTTTCTTTGTATTTCGTTTTTAAAGTGCAATAAAGTATGTAATAAATAAATAAATAAATAAATAATTAAATTTACCTCATGGAAATAAGAATATCGAACATGTCAACTATTGCAGGATCGGAAGGCTATCGTACTATAACCATATTATAATCGAACGTTTCGTTTTATAATAACGCGATCGGCCCGCGGGGTGACGTGCGTGTTCAATTCAGAAGATTTTGATGTCAAAGCATCAACATTTCCGGATGAAAACCAAATTTATACTACTCTCACATACACTGTACCATTAAAGGTCCATAAACATTGCATATTTTTTTCGTGGCTTACGTTGTTTTTAATCTTTTTTCGAAAAACATTTTAAAATGTCTAAAATATTTTCATAGTATTTCACTCATCTTGCAAAAACAAATGGAAATCACACATTTTCCACATTTGGAATTGGAATTGTCTTCTTTAAAATTTAACTTCAATGACACCAAAACCAGCGATACAAATAGTTTAGCCAAAGAGGTTTTAATTACAAGTTTATACTATATTGCGAAAAGACCTAACCCTAACCTATTATGTAAGAGTTGGCAGCCCGGCAGTAATCGCGGCTGATTGCGGGCGGGGCGCGCGGCCTTGTCGCACAAATTGCCCGCTCCCGACTTACCCGCCTATGATTTAGGGGTATTACCGCGTGCGCCCGCGCCGAGCGAGATTGCAATTATGCTTCAACTTAATAACTAACTGTGTAACTAAATGTTTACGTCACTTGACGTAAAAAATAGTTTTTGAAATGTATTTTGTTGTTGTGTTGACTGAATGAACTACTATGACAAATATTTAAACCGTCTTGTGACATAGATAACCTGTAAAAAGCTTATTTATATCTCATCGATGTCTAAAGTCATTGCAGTTTTGTTTATGTAATGAGTTATACGTTTGGATGTCACAAGAGAACAGCCAATGGATAAATAATAATAATAATAAAAATAAAATAAACAAAAATAAAAATTCGAAAAGGGCATCTGTGCTGTTGGCTTCGGCCCCACACATGCCTTCCAAAGGACCGGGCCCCTATTTGGCCCGTGAATCTAAGGATTTCGAAAACATAATAACAATAAATTATTTTTTCTTTCCATATTTGCAATAGTCCTTGCTCCAAGCGGGTGCTCGCTCTGTGTGTACTTCCATAGTGCAGTCAGAGCGAGCGGCCGCTCGGTGTACACATCACAACTCATTATTCTGTCTCACAAAGCCTCTACGTGTTGGACCAATGTCCCCACGCAAGCTTCAAAGGACCGGTCTATGAACCGTGAACTCCTAACAGAGACTACAAATAAATTATTATTATTAATAGGTAAATATGTATGTATTGTAATATAATAACCTGTTCGGAGACACTTATGGTTGCCTATCGATACCAGTATAGAACCTTTGTTTTTAAATAAATAAATAAATAAAATCATATATTTCGAACGTGAGTCCATAGTGTTAGTAACAATTAAACTTAAACAACTATGTTAGTACAATATTTCTTGAGTACAAAGAGGGTCATTTAGAGTGTTTGGCGATATGAACGTGGGGCCAGTGTTGCATAATGACACTGTCCACGTCCAAATCTCGCCGCGACCGTCTTGCAGAAGGCTGTTGGTGCTGCCGCGTACACGGTGGATCAGGAGCACACGCTTTCGAATTATGGTTAAAAAACTATCGCCTCAGCATTTTGCTAGCATACCTGAGCCACTGCAGTGTCGCGGCAGCCCCATCAAACACCTGAACGCAATTATTATCACTTATTTAATTCCTGAAAAACAAAAATAATTGCCATTACAAACATGCTAAATAAAGAATTTTTATTAACAGAAAGGACTTGTCATCATTACAAGCAATTATGAATATAGTCACGGTGGTTACCACATGGTGTTATTTTCCCGTAATAAATATGTTTAATTCAAAATTCATATTCCTAGAATTTCCGGAATAGGTAGGGTCTCCCCGGGGAGGCCGCACCATGTTGAGCTTCTTAAAACACCACTCATGCAATAATAGTTAGCAAAAAAGTATGCACATTGCTCGTAGAAATAGTCGATAAATGTCACGGTGTGTTTTCTCCCGTACAAGTGTGAGTTTTTTATTGTTCTAATGATATATATCGCTATTCTTCGGAATGAGTGTGGTGATAATGTTTTTTATGTTCGTTTTAAGTGTCAACGAGCGTTGCCATAATTAATTGATGTATTGTTACGAGATGAATAAAATTGTGATAACGATTATTGAGCGTCGGTGGCTCAATGATGTGGACTGTCGCCCTCCTACCGGGAGGGCTGAGGTTTCAAATCCCGCCACGTTCCAATGTGTTTCGAATATTAAAAATATATGTACGTTATCCGACGATTTTACGGTGAAGAAAAACATCGTGAGGAACCTGCACACGCCTGTGAAGAGATTCAAAGTTGTGCGTGAAGTCGACCAAACCCGCACTGGGCCCGCGTGGACGACTTAGTCCTTATCACGCTATACGGGTTAGGCTCGTGCCCCTGGGGTGGTCGGTGGGGACCGTTTAAGGAGCTTGATGATGATGAAACGATAATGTTCACCCAGCCTCTATTGGTTTGTGGAACTCTTATTTGTAAATAACTGTTAATCTCAACACAAGTTTATTGCTAAAGTAATTTTTTTTTCAAATATTAATGTAGATAGTTATAGGTAAGCGTATTATATTGCCAAACGTTTTTCTTATATATACAAATTATAATGACGAACAATTCAATATTATGGCTCGTTAGAATTTAGAACAACTATCGAAGATTACGTTTCCATATTATCATAGAACAGCTACGCAAAATCTGTTTGGATTTTTAAAATAAATTTAAATATTTTGATTATGATTTCAAAATGCAGCCTTAAAATCATGAATAGATTTCAATTTAACTATGTAAGCAGCTCTTAATTAGCAAAAAATATAATTAATAATATGATATCCACAGCAACAAATAGGCGAACTTTACGAAACATGTGGTTTTCAGTTGCGATAATATCTTGAATTAACATTTGCTCTTTCACCTATTTAAGAACCCATTAATTAATTATGTTAAGCCCTTCGATATATGAATTAAATATTCAGCAATGGCAATAAAAAGGTAGTCCCGCTGTACATTGTTTTTGCTGACCGTATACTGGTATCCTTTACACGATCGGCCATTTGCGTCGGAAATTGATAGGAATTATAAAGATGGCGGATCGTTGCTCCCGCGCACCGAAATAGCAACAGCCCAATAGGGCTGCCGACGCCATTCCAGACAATAAAAACTATACGATCATTTTTAGAACTAATATAATTAACCTTATTTATCATCTTCGTCATTGAAAAAAGAAAACCGATTATTTGACGAAAGACTACAGCAGACTAAAAAAAAGACATAATGAAGACATTGCAGCTAATGCGTCCACTGCTGTTTTTAAAACAAACATTACATAACATATGGTATAAACATATAAACATGTTCATAAACAAAGGTTTTGACTACCCGGGGATCGCACCTTCGTGTCATAGCCGACATTCCAACCATTACACCATGGGTCGTAATTTATAATATTTTCCCAAATTTACCATTCCCCGATAGTGTAGTCGACAGTTAATGCTTAGGCTTATCGTCCACGCGGGCCCAGTGCGTATTGGCGACTTCACGCACAACCTATGAATCTTTACGCAGGCGTGCACAGGTTTCCTCAACATTTCCTTCTCCGTAAAAGAACGTCGATAACGTTCATATAATTTCGAAAATTCGTAAACATATGTGGTACGTGGTGGGATTTCAACCGCAGCTCTCCCGGTTGGAGGGCAAACAGTCCACACCATTGGCCACCGACGCTTATTATTTAGAAATCATTTGTTGAAAGAATAATATTTTTATTATAATAACACGTTCATATGGACCAGCCCTAAACTGCGTTCGCGTTTACAACTAAATAAAACCCCTTATAAATACAAGCAGCTCGCTCTCCGCGCGCGTTAGATACCCCTTTCGATTTTACGCTTGCTTTCGTAAAAAAAACCTTTGCAGGCCCTGTATTAGTCAAACGACTTCCCTACGTATCACCTTCCCTTAATCATATCACAAATTTAAAAAAGGCAGCATGACTTGTTTCAAGATGTAGGTCTAGTTATAAACTATAGAAATGAAAAGTTATTCTTTACTCGCAAAACAATAAGTTTCATCATCAAGCTCATTAAACGTCCCCACCGAGGGGCACCCATATAGGTACACAACCTTCGAATCTCTTCGCAGGCGTGCATGAAGGTTTTCCTCATGGTGTTTTCCTTGTACGTAAGAGCGTCGGATAACGTACATATATTTTCGAAAATTCGAAAACACATTGGTACGTGTCGGAATTTGAACCTCAGCCCTCCCGGTAGGAAGGCGACAGTCCACACCATTGAGCACCGACTACTGAGTACCTACGAGTAAGTCGAGACGATTATATGAAATTTCTCAAAGCAATAATAGGTGCGATTTTACACCATAAGATTAATTGCATTAACATATGTGCTTTTCTATTTTAAATTAAGAAAATAATTGAGAATAAGTTACATTATATTATATATTTTTATATATTTTCTGTTAATCAAGTTGGAATAAATTGATATAAAATTGTTAAACATTAACTTAATTAATTCTTACTTATAATTGGTTTTATTGTTGAAATTATGTTTTCTGTTTTTATATAAGTGTACAGGACGGTTCTGGACGCTCACCTGATGGTAGTGATACGCCAGACCATACAGAGCGCCATTAAAGGAGACCAACAACTGACAGACATTATTATCCTCCATCAATGGCCGCACTGCGCCCGTCACCCGAGACAACAGATGTNAGCACTTACATGATCGCCGCGGGCTTAAGGCCTGGGAAAGAGGAACAGACTGTAAGTATTTACTTCGCATTTTTTGTTTTATTTTTAATGTTATAAGAAAGGTTCAAGTATTTTAACAATTTTTTTTTTCGAGGTAAATATGCTTTTTATCTTCTTTAGACAGGCATTTGACCACTATCTCACCGTAAGTGATAATGCGGTCGAGGATGGAATATGTCTGTCTAGAAACAGCCTATTCACGCTTGCCTTGAAGAATGCCAGGTTTTGGTCCTCGAGTAACACACGAGGAGACAACGAGTTCCATTCCTTCTAATTTATTTCTTTATTCCATGTCTTCGAAATTTACAGTAATCCGTTTTTTTGTTATTGATATAGAAAAAAAAGAACGAAAAAGACTATTTTTGTTTTTATTCTTCAGTATTAACTCAGTGGTAACCATTTTGGTAGCATCGAACATGATAAGAAGAACGTCGGTGACTTATTGGTGTAGACTGCTGCCTTACGATCTGGAGGGTGCAGGTTTAAATTCCGCCACGTACCTGTCTTTTCTAATTTTCGAAATTATAAGTACATTTTTCATACGCTCTCAAGGCGAAGAAAAATAACGTGAGGAAACCTACCCACGCTTACGAAGAAATTTAAAGGTTGTGCGTGAAGTCAGCCGGTGAGCACTGGGCCCGCGTGGTCTACTAAGGCTTATACACCTTTTACTCATAGGCTCGTGCTCCTCAGTGGAGATGTATAATGAGCTGATGATGATGATGAAACACATTTAATTTCTATTTATAAGCACATATTTATGCTCTAAATCAATAATTTTCTTTCTTGATCCCATAATAAACATTAAAATAAAGACATTACCTTTATAACGACGCCCATTGTATATACATGATGAATATTTGCGTATTTTTCTAATGTAATTTCCTATTGAACAGTGCAATATTAATTGTTTATTAAATGAATAACTCGTTTTTTTTATTGTATCATCATTGGGTTTATCATAGCATTCTTCTAATTGCAGGAACGAAATCGGAAAGAGGAGCAGACGGTGGCGATCCTAGTGGAGTTCGCTATTGCTTTGATGACGATATTAGATCAGATCAATCGGGAGTCATTCCAGAGGTTCAAGCTCAGGATAGGTAAGTAATACATAGTGTTAACAAACTTCTGTAATTGTAATACAGGAATTAGAATTTGGAGATTGGCTAAGTTTCTGCGAATTTAGTTAGTTCAGAACTATAATTACCACTCAAATGTCGAAAACCTCTGCCATTATGAGTGCCTTAATTTTTCCTTAAGGCTAGTTTAGCTCACGAGTGTACATAAATTTTCAAATACTAAACATACGCATATAATTTTTATATGAACTTTTGAATTAAAAAAATAATCCATCACGCGGAAAGATTTCGTCAATTCGTCCCACGGAATAAGTTTACTATATTCATCAATAATGAGTTATCGATAAGTTGCACCCGTGACGGGTAGGTTCGTGCACCTTGCGATCGTTATATGAGCTGATGATGATAATGAAGTTATTGATGGTGAGGAATTATTGTCATGTTTGTGTAGGTCTTAGCCACGGGCCGGTGATCGCGGGCGTGGTGGGCGCTCAGAAGCCTCAGTACGATATCTGGGGCAACACCGTCAACGTGGCATCGCGCATGGACTCCACAGGACTCATGGGCCGTCTCCATGTCACAGAAGATACTGCCAAGTAATTATCTTTGATGTACCATTTAGCCTTTAGTAAACTTTAGTTGCACTCCCTCTCGAGCGTCGGTGGCTCAATGGTGTGGACTGTTGCCCTACTACCGGGAGGGCTGAGGTTCAAATCCCGTCACTACCCATGTGTTTTCAAATTTTCCAAATTATATGTACGATATCCGACGCTCTTACGGTGAAGGAAAACATCGTTTCAAATGTTGTGTGTGAAGTCGTCCAATCCGCAATCGGCCCGCGTGGACGACTAAGGCCTAAACACCCTAACAGGTAGGCTCGTGCCCCTCGGTGGGGACGTTCACTGAGGTGATGCTGATGATGATACTTTAGCACTTTCTCTTCAACCTGTTGTGGTCCCTGCTGGACATAAGTCTCCCCCATTTTGTGCCAGACATCCTGGTCCTCCGCTTTTCTCATCCAGCCTCCTACAGCGACCTTTCACAAGTCGTCGGTCAATCGGGCCGGAGGGCGTCTCACGCTCCACTCCCGAACTCGTCTGCTCCGATGACCATTGGTTCTTCGACATATGTGACCGGCCCACTGCCACTTCAACTTACTGATCCGGCGAGCTATTGCAGGTTACTTTAGTTTTCTTGCGGATAACATCGTTTCTTTGATTTAAGAGACCTCGAGCATTGCTCTTTGGTGGTTGAATGTCCGAAAAGAAAGATGATTAAGTACTTTGGAGGGCACGTTAAGCCGTGGGTCTAAGCTGCAACCTTAGGATGCTGTGAAAAAAGGGCTGCTGCATCTGATGATGGTTGTGATGAACTCTAAAATGAACACTTTCTGAAAAATAAAAAGAATTAAATAATATCTCGTGTGTAATTAGCCACGCGTAGACCGATCAAACTTAGAAGTTAGGTACTTATGTATTCTATCAAATGATAATCATTTTCTGGAATGGTTTAATTAAACAAAAGCTTGGTTTTATTTTTTTCCACTGTATGCTAGAGGAGTAAATGAGAGTGATTTTGAATAGTTTCTAGATCGTTTTACTAAAATTGTAATGCCTTTGAAAGTACTCCTCGAAATATCATTTAGCATGAATTTTATCAGATGTGACTTTGCTATTGCTTTTTATCAGGCGTTTGTTAAAAGCAAGATGCAGCATTTTTATATAGGCACTATTTTAAATATATTTATACATGACAAGTATAAGGGATATTTATATTATTAATTTATTGCAGGGTCCTCATGAATGCTGGCTACACTTGCGAATGCCGTGGACCCACCTTTGTCAAAGGCAAGGGCACTTTGATAACATACTTCGTGAAGACTCCAAACATTGGTGGGGGCAATTAAGACTTTAATTTACGGTTAATTAAGTAAATGACATTTATCAAAATATAATTATAAATCGCCATTCTTTGTAGTTTGAGAAATCACTATTTATTTTTGTATAAGTATCTAGGTACTATTAAAATGGTTGTATCCTAATTATTTTCAATATGACACTGACAAAAAATATAAAATATTTAAAATTGATAAGGTACTAAAACATAAAATACCTTTGCTTAGTTATCAAATACAATGTCTTTTGTACCTTTTATCAAATCCTATAAGTAAGGTATTTTTATTAAATGGCCTAATTGAGGCCTTAAATGGCTCCATAAATGTCTTATAAAAGCATTGTGGTTTGCTCGTAGATTTTTTTAAAACTTTAGTAGATAATTATTTTATGTGTAGAGTTTAAGTACAGTAACACTCCCTACTGTAATTACTCTAGTTTTTGTAATGAAAAACCTTTTTTTGATGAATGAATATCGAAAATATTTCGATCTATAAGTGAACTCGGTACTAATCGTCTAGGTATGTACCACCGCAGTGCCAGATATCATCCCGTGAAATAGTAGAGTGGGATGGACTTCTGTGTTTTCAGATTATGGGCACTGTAGCTAGTAAAATTACCGGGTATAAGAGACATGACATCTGTCTTCTCGGGTGACGGAAAATATGACTATCTTATGTTAATAATTCCCTTTAACTTTGAATCTGCCATGGTCAGGCGCCACCCCGTTGAACAAATGAACAAAAAAAAAACTGACTGGAGTTGTATGTTTATCTCTAACATTGGTTGAGTTAACTAGGGCCCTTGCCTTGTGAGCTGCTTTTAACTTTTTTGTAGGATAAAAATTTTCTCTTTACACAGTTATCAATTCTGAACCAGCATAGAGAATAACCATTCTATATTAAAATAAGATAATTTTCAAAAAAAAAAATTGTTCACACAGAAAAAATATGAAACACACAGTCATTGCGACTCAGAAAAGATTATGCTCATTCCATTTATATATTTGGAAGCCACGAATAATTTAAGAATCATTATTTTTGTAACCGTCTTACCCTAAATATTAACAGTTCCATATATAATTTATCTATTATATTGTTTAACGTTATTGTTTTTTACACATTTGTGTGTTTGAACACAGATAGATAGATAGATATGATTCTTTATTGCACACCAAAAAAAAGATACATATTTAACTACAAATGAAGGGAAATAATGCAATTCAGGCGGCCTTATCGCGATTGGAGCGATCTCTTCCAGACAACCTCACAAACAGAAAATTAACAACATGAAAGGGCAAGACAGTGCAAAGTAAGAAAAGCTTAATTCACTTATAAATACATATATTATATTTCAACATTAACATATATACACATATAAAATATAAATAAACATAAAAAAATATATTTAAATATAAATTTCATATATTATATTATATATATACATAATTGTATGTATTAGTTTTGTTATGGTTCTTTTAGTTTATATAATATATTTGTTTTATTTTGACGCCTATAGTTCTTAGTGAGAATATTTTTTTAACTAAATGTAAGGCCTAGTTTATTTTTGTATAGAACAATAAGTAATGAATCTCTTTTATAACAATTTTTTCCTCTGATTAAATGTATTTTAATACAATCCAATTTACAGTAGGGTTTATGATTGTACAATTTTAATGTTCTATTTAAAGATTTGATGGAAATGTCAATATTATTATTGCCAAATTCAAACTTAATTTTATAAAACTATTGGATAAGGTTGAGTAGTTTAAATTTAATAAGACTTTGGTATATATGGTTGTCAATAACAATTTTGTCATCTATTACGTATCTATAAATATATATAATGAGTCATAAATAATTCATTTGTTTTTATGCATTGTATGCATTCGTATTAAATTAATAGAAACATTTGGGTTTCTTTACAATATTTCTTTAGTTTTTTTTCGCCACACTATGCTGCATTATAATAATATTGTTACTACCTATGCTTAAGTCAAAGACTGGGTACAACATTGCATAAGCAATTAAGATTCCTAGAATGATTGTTATTGAATCAAAAACTCAGTCTTAATTCACAATCATTGCATTCGTACCGTATGAAATTTCATAGACAAGGGGTACACTTTTGTAAAGAGACTGCTGTTTTGTTGTTTTTCGTAAATAATTCTTAAATTAATACCATGTTTTAAGTTTACATTGGTTTGTAAATATATTAAATCGAATTGATAATATTTGCTTATATCGTGTTTAATTTGTATAAGTCATCTTCAAAAGCTGTTTGTTTGTTTTTCTTTAATAAATTTTGTGATCAAAGCTTTTTGATTGTTAAGGTTAAAAGGTCATTTGTGTGGATATTGTTCCACGTATTCTACCTACCTTAGCAGTACTTTACGCTTAGTTAAGTTCTAAAGAGAGTCACTGCAATAACAGGATCCCGTGGCTTTGCATCTTTGTGTAACCAACAGCGGATCCAGGGGGAGGGTCATGGGGGTCATGACCCCCCTGAGCTATTTTTAAGTACTTTGCTTACGTACATTAACAAAATACCTTATAAGTTCTTAACTTTACTAATACTATGTGACCCCCTCCTGGCGCCTAACCTGAATCCGCCCTTGTGTGTAACAATTTAGAAATTTACCAGAAATTAATCGCTTATATAATTCACATGCAGATTCAGACCTCAAAAAGGTTGTGGTAACAAAACAAATATTCATAACTCAATATTGATATGTTGATGTGCAAATCAACTAAACTGCTTTTATCGATCTGTATAAAAGATATTTTCCTAAATCTTCATATAGCAATGGCAATACAATAATATGCTATCACTGTGTTATTTTTTTGTAATTTAAATAACAAAACGATAGCTTGAAATATTGAGCTATTATCAATTTCATTGTTTTAATAATGTAACAAGTATGGATTCGTGATATGCTCACAAAACAAAAATATTTGGTTAAAATTTCAAATAGAAAATCCTAATTCCGTGTTCCTACTTTTTTGTAACATCAAGCGGGTTCAAATTTTTAGTTAAATTCTGTACATGTATTTAATAAATTACTTAGAGATTAATTTAAGTAAAAATTAATCTCTATGTAATCATCAATCGGAAACCATTTTAAATTCTCATTTTAGTGCTTCTGTAATAATTAATTACGCTGTGTTTCTAAGTATGGATTTATTGTTAAGTGTCATTCAGAGTATATAAAACTATGTTATAGTGTCATTACCATTCAGGTGTTATTACTATTTGTCATTATTAATGTGTCAAAACATAATGAAAATGTTTTTAACCTAATGTGTGACATAAACTTATTAAACTGTGAAGATTAAATACATTAGGGCCTTGGAGCGTTTCGCGTCGTAATCTTAATTATTTGCATTTAATATTATTAGATTAAGATTATTTCTCGAATTATTATATTATATTTCAATAGATTTCGGTGCTAAATATTATTGCTAGTTATTCGTTATTAGGAAGTTTTGCATATCCCATCAATTATCAAAACTAGAAGTTAACTTTGAAATTTTCGATGTAATCAACTCGGTAATAATACTCTATACATAGTATATGTGTTCTAGTTTTATAATTAATAGATATAGTAACTAATGTATGTAGGGAAACTTTCGGTGTAATAACCCGTTAAAAATAGGGCTAAAATATATTATTTTGAAAATTTTAAGATTTAATAAGAAAAATAAATATTTGTTTTAAACATTGTTTGTTTATTATTATCCTGAATACATTCATGTTAATAAAGTATGTATATGTACCTAATATTATTTTGACTATCAATCTAGTATTTAACCTTAATTCTTGTTAAAAGAAATTAAATGTTTTGATTAGGTTAAGTTAGGTTTATCTGCTACTTTAAGACATGCCCTAATAAAACTTATAATGATTTCAACATAATAATACTTTCAGCTGATCAAAAATATAAAAAAACAACGAACAAAATTAGCCCGCAATTTCACGGTACCATTTTATAGGTGCGTCCGTTGCAACGGGCGGTATTCAAATGAATTTGAATTTGGAACGCGCGGCTAATTGGTAATGGCCGGCCGCGCCACCTACGCGCATGCGCCGTGATTTATATTGCGCGTACCGCCTCAGAATATGGAGTATTGTTCATGCCTACTTTGGCTTGGGGAGTAAAACCATCAGGCTTGATTAGGGTGCGTGATAATTATATTTGAAAAAACTTGCTCTCGTTTTGTTGACTTATATTTTACCTGTTATATATAATAATAATAACCAAACTGTGATTGATGATGTGATCTCCTAGTTAAGTATGTGTCCTGTTGGCATACCCATAAATAAATAAATTCCTTGGGATATAACATAATCAGATGGCTTTCATCAATAAATCATCATATGTCCGAATTGAATAACTAATGAGCCTTTAATGAACCAATATAACCTGAGTGTTCTGCAAATCAGTAGACACTGTGGCAGGATCTAAATATCTAAAGAAAAAAAATCGTAAAGTTTGCACTTGATTTTAACGCACAGCCTTTCTGTCGACCGGAACTCTTAAACAGTTCACTTGTCAAAATATAGATTAATTATAACAATTATCCATTTAGCGAGGTAACGTTCCCATCGAGTATAATCACAGGTCTTTGTTATTAATTAGTTTCTAATAATCGGTTATTCCATATCCGCTCAGATGATCTATATTCTGAGATTGTTTTCATTATTGATATTTTACCTATGTAAGTAAATTGGATGAAGTTACTGAAATTTTTGCATTTATATTTGGTGGTTTAGTTATTAAGACAATTTATTGGCATATGCCACAAAGTTTCCCTTAGTCCGAAAGCAATGGAATATCAATTGTTTGTGACGCTTTAAGCCGTCTCTGGGGGTTGAGACATCGGCTACTATACAAGGGTTCCGAGTTAGATCCCCGGGCAGTACAAACATGTGTGTCCATGAACATGTCTGTTTTTATTGGCCTGGGTGTTTTCTATGTGTAATGTGTATGTGTTTACAAAAAAAATTGAATATAAGTATATTTATCTGTTGTTTAGTACCCAAACTACAGGCTTCACGCTTAACTTGGGGCTAGATGGCGCTGTGTTAATGTCAGTGATATTTATTTATTAAGGGTTAAAAAATCACCGTATTATTATAGTTTCTATTTTACTGCTTATCTTACCGTCTAAATCGAAATACTACAACGCTAAAATCATAGGTATTACGCTTGTAGAGTTAAGTGTAATCATAAACATGTTTTAAAAAAATATGTTTGTGTTTATTATAAAGGGATGACCAATTCACTCATCATAAGCTTAGTGACACGTTTGCCCATGATAGCTTAGTGACAGATAAAAAGAACTGTATATATTCCGTTAACACTGTCCTGCATTCGTCATCCGTTTTTTTTCGATGCCTACTATTGTTGGCCGCAGATAGCCTTTGAAGCTTCACCGGGCAATTGGCGAGCGCAAGACGACAGCAAGACAGATGGAGGTGGTCTCTTTCGAAAAAAACGGGTGGACATTGTACAATTGTTTCCAAGCAATATTAATTCTTTTCGGCGGAAACAATAATCATCATTATTGAATCAACAAATACTTTTCACGAAACAACATTAAAAATTTTAAATAAACATCGCGCCGTAGTCAATCGTAAATAATCCGCGCATGAAATACTCATCCAATTTATATCCAAATAACAATGCGTTTGCAAATGGTATCCCATCTTATTAAACACACAAATAATCAGATTAGAGGCTACCAAGGCTAATCTCATAGATCAAGCGGCTACCGCAGAGCGGGCAGTGCATAATAAAGTCATAAACGCAACACCGGTAGCCGCGGGGCCACATTAATCACAGATTACCAGCGCGCATAGATGCGCTATCTCATTGTCCTGGACACCCAGTGGATGTCATAGAGTATTAGTTTATCGATTACGTTTTATGCCTAGTTTGTAATGTTAGATTGAAAAGTCTTTATTGAGTTTAGATACAAAGAATAAGTATGAATGAAAAATTTATCGAATGAAAGACTTTATATTAAATGTTCTGATATTGGGCTTCGAGACACTTACTCGCAAAAGTTCTAAAGGCGTTAGGCCATCCGTAACTCGTTCCAAATAAAGAGCCCATCAAGGCTATATTTACTTATATTATTCGTTTTAATAATATAATCTTGCAACATTTTGCCCGATACCTTGTTACAAATACATACTTGTGATTGTTAAAAATCCTGACGGTCAATATCCTTTTACGCGAATTTCGGGTATTTTGAACACTAAGATATGCATCTGTTTACATGTCAATTAGTTGAGCTTAGTTTGGTGCCAGAAAAGACAAAATTCCTAAACAGATGGATTTCATATAAATGGGTTCAATCTTGAAAATTAATTGACGATATTCCGATAACGAAATCAATAGTAGAGTCTCATTGCCGTGTTTTTAATAAATATCTTGTGTCCAAATTTAATATGTCTAGCTTATTAGTTTTATTATATGCAATAACATTTCGTTTGTATTTATAAATAAATAAATAATATTGCCAGACAGTGGGTTCGCGTAGTTTTGGATATAAATATTTTTTTTTGAAAGAAATACTGTTATTACATGTTATATTTATTAAAATAAATAATTTCTATGTTTTTCCTAATACCATAGGTCAAAGTATATGAATTTTTAAACACTGTCCCCTCTGCGATCCAACTACATTGTGATAATCTTTGCACATTATTACGCTAATAATATATGAGGCAATTCGTCCTCACCGAATAAGTGTCATGTATTCCAGAGCTGCTTGACTTACGACTTCCGTCGTTCCAGACTATACTTGGTCCAGAACAACCGCATGTTTCTCCTGGGATGTAAATCTTTTGTTGTGAGTTTGTTGGGAAAAAACAGCAGCATTATTGAAACGTTATTTTTTAAGTTTAGCTCCTAAGTACACCTACAAATGTAAAGTCACATAATCAAAGTCAAAGTCAAAATTCATTTATTCAGATTAGGTTTACAAAAAGCACTTATGAACGTCAAAAAGAATACAAAAAATACATTTAAAATACCAAAGTAAAGCACAATAATGTATTTTGATACTTGGAAAAAAGCGCTTCGGCTTTTTGGCCTGTTGAGAAAGAAGCACACAAGAAAACTCAACAGTACAGCCTTTTTAAACAATGATTTTAATGTACAGATATTTTACAAACACTGAAGTAGCTGAGCAGTTTAAGACCATGGATTTTTATCACATAAATATTCGTCAATAGTAAAGCCACCTTTTTTAGAAAGGTGGCTTTTTATTCTAGCTTTCAAAATGTGTAAAGGTAACTCGACAATATTTTGCGGTACCTTATTAATAATAATCATTCATTAATTTAAATATAGTAGGTAAAATACACGGGTGTTATTTTGTTATATGATCGATCTCTGTGTTTCACCTTCTTGGTACATATTTACTCTTGATTATAGTGACTAATTATTTTTATTAAAGTGTCGATTTTTCATTACAGTTGTGCAGTTATTTTTCGTGTTAATTGAAAATGCGAAAATTTTTTATCTATTTCACTGTTATGATGATCGAAATAGGTTTTCATTTCCCACATGTTAGTCCCGTGGCGTTTCAAAGGTAGAATAATTATTCCATAGCCAGTTGAATCTGCAATATCAGGTTAAGAAAGGATAGCAAGACGGGTGATTATAATCATTACTTGTAAATACTTCTATATGATTATAATGTCATTTATATGGTTATGATTTCCTTTGGTGACTATGGAGCCCAGGAAGGTGTTGATGTACTATCAAAATCTACAGCCAATTAAATAAAATTTACTGTGTACTGAAGGTATAACAGCCATATATCGTAAGAAGCGTAAACTATTGCGTTCCTGGAAACAGTTAAACAAATAATTAACCTAAGTTCGGATGTCTGTTACGGGCGTCATCGCGTTATCTCGATAATTGCATGTCGACCAAAACCGCGCGGGTGCAATTTGTCGACGAAAAATTTCCGAAAACCGAATTTAAACATACATTTTCGATCGTAAATTGAATTCGCGATCGATTTCCGCGAACATTGTTTATTCTCGTCATCATCGTGTCTATCAAATCGTTGCCGTATTCCCAGGAAATAAGGTCGGTTTTTTCAAATTATTTTGTACCGACTGTACAGTATTTTGCTTCGCAAAACGCACGATCCTGAAAACAAGCATTCATTAAATGATTATATTATTATTGAAAATACTTGGTAAGGGATGTGTTCAATTGAAATTTATTTCAAAAAGCATATAATTCAGTTGTCAATAAATATTTATCTCTGTTCATGGAATTGTGATTTCTGCGGCATATGGTTTACAGGTATTTTGTTATATTGATTTTTTTCAGCTTTTCCAGAATTAGGATAACTTTTTGACAGGAAAAAAATCAATAGTTACTGGAGAGGCAGTACAAAATGCCTTTAAAGAATTGTTGCCTCCCGTCCTGCTGATTTCTTTAATAAGGGACTGCATGGGTGATTGCTTCGATAAATAAAAAGGGGTTGTGATATTCCAACGGACGGACAGACAGACAGACTTGACGAATCTATAAGGGTTCCGTTTTTTGCCATTTGGCTACAAAACCCTAAAAATACATGAAAATAATCGTTACATTTATAGAAAAATGCGAGGAATCGGCATAGAAAAAAGTTACTTTGTGCGATTTTTCCCAGTTTGTCTCTGCAGGCTGAATCAGCTGATTGTCCGAAAATAAAGATGATTCCGTGTATCAGAGGGCACGTGAAGCCGTCGGTCCCGGCTACAACCTTAGGATGGTAGTCGATACCACCCACCAGTCCGCATTAGGCCCGCGTGGTGGGTTACGGAGAGAAGCTCTGTGCCCTGCAATGAGCCCGTTTATGCTGACGATGGTTGAGTATGTCATTTTTTACAACGTTATTTTTACACACTGATCAAATTTTCCTTCGAATCGTTGCTTGGTAGATTGATAAAAATATATTAATTGTGATGACGATTTAAAGGTAGTTACTTTGTGAAAGATTTATTAAAATCAATATTTATGAGTGTCGGTGGCTTATCTGTGTGGACTGTTGTCTTCCAATCTGGAGGGTGCAGGTTCAAATCCCGCCACGTACTAATGTATTTTGGAATTTTCGCAATTATATGTACGTTTATCCAACGCTTTCACGGTGAAAGAAAACATCGTGAGGAAACTTGCGTACACCTGCGAAGAGATTCAAAGGTTGTGCGTGAAATCGCCTAACCCGCGTGGACGACTAAGGCCTAATCACCCTATACGGGTAGGCTCGTGCCGTCCTCGGTGGGGACGTGTAATGAGCTGATGATGATGATGAATACGGTGAAGGAAAACACCGCAAGGAAACCTGCGCACGCCTGCGAAGAGATTCAAGTGTGGTGTGTCAAGACGGCCAATCCGCATTGAGCCCGCTTGGACGCCTAAGGATAGGCACGTTTCCCTCGGCGTCGTATAATGAGCTGATGTGATGATGATTTTGTATTTGACATGATATATCAAATCCTTTTAAACTTTTGAAAGCCTAGACAATGAAACAGTCATCATAAACAGTATATTCACTACAAAACCACCGCGTAAACGTCCAAGAATTGGTCCACGCGTAAATATTAATCGCTTGATCTCGTTTAAACGCTTCCCTGAAACGATCGGCTCGAATGCGCTTGCATTAACTGCACTTAATGTGCACGGAACAATCAATTTTGAGTCATAAAATGATGGGAATGACGGACTGGCAATTTGGTCAGTTTAACATATGCGTCGTATTTGGTTTAAGTAGATCGTATGAATGTATAACGTTATAGCGATGACAGTTTTTGAGATTGAAATGAGATTTTTTTAAAGTTTAAACCAGTTGGTCAGTATTTTTATGGAAGAAACTCTCATGTTTTGGCAAGCATTTGTTTCTAGTTATGCTGTCTAATTCTAGCTTATTTATCAATGATATTCTGTGTATATATAAAGGTAGATAAGCCATCTGCAAGTTGCAAGTTGAAGTGGCAGTGGGCTGGTCACGTATGTCGCGGAACCGATGGCCGTTGGAGCAGACGAGTTCTGGAGTGGAGACCGCGTCTCGGCAAACGTAGCGTAGGACGCCCTCCGGCCCGATGGACCGACGACTTGCGAAAGGTCGCTGGTGGAGGCCGGATGAGAAAAGCGGAGGACCGGGATATTTGGCGCAAAATGGGGAGGCCTATGTCCAGCAGTGTGCGATAGGTTGGATAGAGACGCCATCCGTGCCTCAAAATCGAACCGCCGAAGAGTACAGTTTGTACTCTCATGTTTAGTAAATGTGTTCGAAATACGAAATTTGTGTATGTGTGCTTTCACTGCATTCGGATCATTTTTTCCGATTGCTTTGTGAGCATATCATGAATCCATACTTTTTTACATCATTGTTATTTATGAGTCAAAATCTGAATTATGACAAACTTTAATATGACACAATTCAACTCAGATAACATTTAACATCTATAAGTCATAACTACAGTACACCGACAAAATGTTAGTTCGACAAGACTTTACTAGGAAATGACAACGTTTGACAAAAGTCAACTACGACAATGATTCTACAACGACATGCGCTTATTATCGACTTACGCTACTCACGTTAAGCGTCGACACTATGTTAGATCGACGCTATGCATTTCAGACGAAATTATAAAAAGGGACTTATAAATTAAATGGTAAAAAAAAATTTTGCCCTCTGCCATTGAAGTCAGTCAGCCAGGATAAGCATGTTATAATGCTTCAATCATCATCATCATCGGCTCATTAAACGTCCCCAGCGAGGGGCACGAGCCTACCCGTATAGGGTAATTAGGCCTTAGTCGTCCACGCGGGCCCAGTGCGGATTGGTCTACTTCACGCACAACCTTCGAATCTCTTCGCAGGCGTGCATGAAGGTTTCCTCACGATGTTTTCCTTCACCGTAAGAGCGTCGGATAACGTACATATAATTTTGAAAATTCGAAACCATATTGGTACGTGGCGAGATTTGAACCTCAGCCCTCCGGTAGGAGGGCAACAGTTCACACCAGTGAGCCAGTGCTTCAATGATTGATAAGAATTGTTGAATTCTAAATCTATTAAATAATATTATGTAAGTAACAGGTAATTAATATACAACTTTTAAAGTTGAGGCACTGAGGTGCTTTTAAGAAAAGACATTTTATGAGATTCCGAAATGCAGCCATTCTAATAAAAATTTATGGCATTAGTTCTACATGTAGTTTTAAACTAAGTATTATTTTAACGGCTAAAAATAAAAAAGTTAATTTGTTTAATTGATGGATGTAATAGTACACTGGTTTCGCAATATTTTCCTCTGTACATTTACAAGTATTGTTAATGTCAGTAATTTAAATCTCACATTTAATATCGCAATGGCTTCCCAAAACGGTAACGCTACTAAATTTGGCGTTCGCATTCAGAACCTGTATCGATAAGTATTGGACGGTATCTGTAAATTACGGGCCTAAGTTATGAGACCATAATTCCAGCTTATCTGTGTAAATGAAGACACTTTAATTGTAATACACATTGGTTCCGAGTAGACAATATTTGGAACGCTCGAGTCTTACTTGAGGTACGATTTGTACAATGAAGACGTCATCAGCGACCACTGAGACTTTGGAAATTGTCTTCGGTAAGAGCAAAAACAACAGTACATAATTGCAAAAACTTGTAAAAATACTTCTTTTACTACTGAGCTTACTTTAAAAATTGATTTAAGATAGGACCACATTTTACTATCAAAAATACCTTTGACCTTTGTCGGTATACAAATCCTAGCCACTCCAATAGCAAGTCCTTGGCTAACCGATTAACTAACTGATTTTAACAAATTTCATAGATATTCAAACTCCCCGTATAAAATCAGAAATGATTTAATCACTCTGATCCCTATTCGTGCCAAGGTATGGCACTTAAATGTATCCTGACAAAACATTATTTCTGAGCAATGATGCAAACAGTCACGGAGTGATCTCTCTTCAACCTATCGCAGTCCACAGCTGGACATAGGTCTATCCCATTTTGCGCTAGATATCCTGGTCCTCCGCTTTTCTCATTCAGTCTCCACCAGTCTCGTGGTCAATCGGGCCGGAACGCGTCCTACGCTACGCTTGCGAAGACGCGGTCTGCACTCCAGAACTCGTCTGCTCCAACAGCCATTGATTCTGTCACAAACTTGACCAGCCTACTGCCACTTCAACTTGCCGATCTGGCGGGCTATATCGGTTTTTTAGTTATCTAACGGATTAAATTGTTGCGAGTTATCACGGGTACAGGCAACAATTTCCTAAAACCTACTCTGGTTGTCCCTAGGGCGGAGGGTCATCTACGTTTGCCCTTTGCCCGGTGAAGCTGTCAAAGGTAAATAGCAGAAGTTAGTAAGAAAAAAAACAAAATACACTGTTCATCTCAAAACAAGAGCTACTGATAAGTTATAGTCTTGTGACGGTAAAAAGTCACTGTGTCTTTACAAGACATAGCTATGCCCTAAGAATTTATACAAATATTTTTGTTTCAGGCAGAAGTAAAAGACTTACAAGCAAGAGAACAGAAACAACCAATAAAGCAGTAAATGCGAGAAATTAGAAAAAAAACAATAAAGTACGAACTCAACTTACTTCATATAAAAAACAAGTCGACAGTTTTCCTAGCGCTGTCCGCCATTTTGTTCATGTACAATTACAACAAATTAACACTCGACCCTGTTGTAAATAACAGACGGAATAACATGTCTCAAAAAGCGATTTAAAATCCACAAGACATGCTTTATATTAACTCCTTCCTTATGTCGGACACCATAAGAAACAAAATGGAGATCCGTCAAAACCAAAATAATCTTTTTTTATTAATTTGAATGGGCCGATCCCTATGACAGCGTTGACGGAAACTAGTGACTGTAGATGACAAATATTTTCTGTCAACGCTGTTCTAATCCCGTTACTGAATACTTTTGATGTTTGATCCTTTATACCCAGTTATTTCACTGGGTCACTTGCGTGGGGCCTTATCTTTTAGATTATTTATATTTTTGGGATAAACTAAAGGGTTAGACGAGCGATAACTTTCGATCACAAGTTATCACTGACACTGTGGTGATTATTTCGAGATTTTACTCAAGTGTTTTACTGGCAATAAAGTTGCTACTCGCTGTCTGCTTTATTTCTCACTCATCATCATCAGTCTAAAACGGCCAACTGCAGGGCACAAGCCTTTCCGCACAGCATAGCTATGGGGAGATTGGGCCGTAACTAACCACGCGGGCCCAGGCAGATTGGTGGGTGTTATCGACTACTATCTTAAGATTGTAGCCAGGACCGACCGTATAACGTGCCCTCCAAAGTGCGGAATAATCTTTTTCGGACAATCCGACATTCAGCCTTTTTAATCTTTTTATTTTCTTACTCATTGAATTAAAAGGACATACAGAACCCTCATTCCATTACAAAGCTCAAGGCTCTCGATCCAATTGCTACAAGCGCCTCGTTACGCCGCGCAGGCGTCAATTTGCGCATGATAAATGAGCCATTTCGGAAATATACAATGATATACACAAACACCAAAGCATTGCCGCAGCATTCGAACTGATAAAGATATTCCAGGGATCAGATGAAGTTGGAAGTCAGTACGATTTGCTCGTTTGAAATTTATTGAAAAATACGTGACTATTATTAGGATGCGACTGGCGTAAAGGGTAGCGTTGACGACTGTGCAGCTCAAGAAAGCAGCCTATAACGTCTAACTGCAAGACACAGGCCTTTTCGTACGGCATAGTTATTTAGAGATTGGACCATAACCCATAAGCGGATTTTATATATTAGTCAGGACTGACAGCTTAAAGTGCTCTCCAAAGCACGGACTTTTCAATCAGGTGATTCAGCCTGCACAAATTCTACAATGTAATAAATAATATTTAAGCGCTCAGGCAAATGTTTTTAAATAAAAACAGTATTAAATTTTATACCATTAAATGATTCTTTAACTTTAAATAACATTTATTGATATATTAAATCTTAGTGTTACATTATGATTGTTTCCCGCGTACAATGCTAATGTCAAGAGAGCGATATTAGTGACGTGACATCACTCTTCAATTGACTAGGGATGGGTAGCGTTGGTCGTTGTGTGCGTTACTCCAGCGGCACATTATCGAATTTCTTGACTTTAACCACACACATAATTAGAGCATCAGCTCGTGTAATTGTGCACAAAATCTTAAATTTGTGCATGCAAACGTTAGGACCGTCATTAATCACGTGATCTTTTTTTGCATTTTATAAGGCCCCCCCTCCCCTTTGTGATACGTAGTGAGGTTTAAGTCTACCTCCCCCCTCCCTTCTCAATATCACGTATCTTTAATACCTACAAAGAATTTTAAGACTTTCAAAATATTACCTTTAAATACAGGTATAAACTATAAATTTATTTTATTCTGAAATACACGTGATATCTCACTACACCCCCCCTCCCCCTTGTGTTATTTTCGTGATTTTTATAAAAACCCCTCCCCCCCTTTCGAGCCTCACGTGATTAATGGACAACCCCTTATGAAGATATTTGCAAAAAATATTTCTTTTTGTTTCTGATAAGAAAACAAACATGATTTCTACTTATTTAAATGGTATCATAAATAATAGAAAACCTTGTATACTATACATACCCGATATGAAACCAAGAAATTGACTTTACAAATTCCTTCGTAATAAGTTTAAGTTACTTGGACGACATCGAACGTGTGATCTTGTTCCGTGCACCCCTTTTAACATAACATAACAGGGGTTCGATTCTGCATCTAATCGAACTGAATTTCAACATGCTGTTTTCCACTACTAAAATTGGGTTCTTTGGTTTCACTGCAAACCAGCGCTTTGACAAAACTGCCTTGGCATTAGCTGAGTGGCCATCATAACATTTAATGGTCGTATATGTACTATCATTGGTATTATATTATAATTTTTTCTTTTAAAAAAATATAGGGTTTAAAATGACATCGAACTGAAAATCAATAAATTTTAACGAAAATTAATTTGTTTGTATGAGAACTATAATTATTAAGATAGCTCACCAGATTGTCAATTTGCAGTATCAGTGGGATGTTCACGTATATCACAAAGTCCAAGGTAATGGTGCAGATGAGTACAGAAGTCGAGACCATGCCTTCCAGCCCAAGGTACCGACGATTTCGAAAAGGTTGCTGGTGAAGGCTGAATGATAAGGTAGAGCACCGGGATACATGGCGCAAAATGGGCGAGTTAACCTGACCTGAGGATAAGTTGAAGAAAAAAGGAAATAACTGAATAGGGCTTACGTATAACGGGTCCATTGAATTACTTCACTAAATAATAATAAAAAGCAATGTCCCACATAGTATATATTTTTAATCTGTGGTCCCACGAAGGTATATTGACCACAAGGATTATCATGCATGCCATCTATGTTCTATGTTATTGGTGTTGGTTTCCGCACTTAGTCCGTGCAGTGGACCATTGAGCGTGAGCCATGGCGGCCTTCTGGTCACTCCAGCCAGCCAACCTGCAGGCCGTGTTAACGCATACTTGTATTTACGAATGGGTAGATCTCTAACATTTCAAAGATTGCACCTTAGATGGCGATCATATTTACGACGGGTGCGCGGGCGCATTCGTGTCGACGAGTTACTGGTTTGGGGTTACAAATAATTGGGTAACAAAGGTTACGGTTGTTGCTTAAATATACAGTTCGTATTTGCTTATTTTTATTGGGAGTAGCTTTTGTAAACGTTCTTCTGGTTTGAAAATTAATGCATAAACAATGTGCACAGACTTAACCACCACGACAAACCTCAATAAAAAATTGTTGAAAACATTTGTATATTTATGTTCTAAAATATACCAAACCATATCCAATTTAATGTCGGCAAGAAGCCGAAATGGATAAACCAAAAACGTCTTACTAAACGGAGCGAAGCGAATTATCATATTTAACAATAAATCACTACCATACATGATTTCGAAATTAAGATCTCTTATTTATGGCTGACAAAAGGAGGATTAACATATTTATTTTTTTAATATGACTTTGAAATATTACTCTAAGACCGTTTTAAGTTCTGCCTCGTTTTATATAGCTAGATTTTTATCAGTAAAAAGTATTAAGTCACTAAAGCACTTTTATTAATAACTGGCTATGAAGTAATATTTTTGTGTCGAAGTTAAATATCAAATATCGTTTTTCGTACATACTTTTTACTGTTGCCTATGAGAGGCTTAGGTTTGCTGAGGCAAAGAACTTTTGGCAATTATCATTTCACAAATTAAAGCTGTTTGTTGCTGTTTTAACGAAAGAGTTAGAAAATTTACTGGTTTTTGTATTTTTTCTAGTATAATAGCAATTTAGTTCTTCTTTAATTATAAATATAATAATATTTATTTATTTACATAAACAAAGCTTGCAATTAAAAAAATAACAATAGATATTTCCACTAGGCTCGCAGGTATGAAAGCAGTACCCAATTAAGATTTTCACAAATTTGAGTTTGCTAAAAGGTGTCTCTGGTTCAGTGAAAAAAGAGGAAAACCAAGAGAGGAAGAAAAACAATATGAGAGAGAAAATGTACATAAAAGCGCGCGCGTGTGTATGTGTGAGTGTGTGTTTGTGTAAAATTTGTAAGGTTTTGTATTTAAGAAAAGTTCTTCCTACTTTCCTTCAACGTTCACTTCATTAAGGTAATAGATGATTATTTGAAATTCAAGGAGGCTTTTTTTGTTCCCATGCCAAGCCATACGATTTCGTTTTCCCATCACGGAAACGGGAGCACATTTTTCAAAAGACCATTTTGGATCACCAATCGTATTCTGCAATAATTGTCATTTCATTCTGAGAATACACCAAACCTCATGCTCGTAAAGCTACAAACGTCACAGACAGAAAGGTCAGGTTTAAATGTATGAGGTTGCTTCCAGGTCATACATTAAAATACGAACTGACAGTGTTTATGAAGTTCGAAGTTGTTAAATTAAAAAAACATTTTACAAATTCATTCTGCCTCTGATTCATACACTTGTACCAATTTATATCTACTTAGTTCTTTATACAAAACACGTCTTTTAAAAAAAAACATAGCCGCTATTTTAAAAACGAAGACAAATATTTTTAAATACTAAGTAGGAACAAATTGGTTCAAGTGCTGCTTTCGAACCAATTTGTTCTACTTAGTATTGCTGCTTTTTTAAATGATGCTTTTTTAAAATGACTTAAAAGTCATATTTGCTTGCAGATCCTTGTTGCACTGAAAGTATTCACATTTAAAGGTATTTTAACATACTGTAAGTCAAAGTTGTTCAAATGGCTACTTTCCTTCTTTGTTATATTAGTAAATAAACAATTCATATACAGGAAAAGTTGAAGTGGAAGTGGGCTGGTCACGTATGTCGCAGAACCGACGGTCGTTGGAGCAGACGAGTTCTGAAGTGAAGACCGCGTCTCGGCAAGCGTAGCGTCTCCGGCCCGATGGACCGACGACTTGCGAAAGGTCGCTAGAGGCTGGATGAGAAAAGCGGAGGACCGGGATGTCTGGCGCAAGATGGGGGAGGACTTAGTCCAGCAGTGGACTGCGATATGTTGAACAGATAGATATAAAGATACAATAAAAATTTTACTATTTATAGATATATTTCTACTTAAACTTCTGCATTATAAAGTATTCACTATAAATATTTTTCACTGCCACTCAGTACTTGTAATATAACATTTACTCAAAACGAACCAAAAGGAACGCTTAACCCCACCCGTGACTAATTTGCTTTTAAATTTGAAAGAAATCGAGCAATTTATCTGCAACTGAAACGAAAGCTCCGACTGGCACGGAATGGCCTCATCAAAATTGATGAGTCCGTATTAAAAGAACAACTATCTGGTGAAATAAATCAGCGCACCGCCCTTTTTAAAACCACACTTTTGTATTAAAAAGTGCACTTTTTTCGTGTAATAAATAAGCCGTTATTAGTGAGGAAAGTCGTGTGCAAATGGTTTTGGGTCAGTTGCTTTTCAAAAAATATAATTATTTGTGTTTCATGTGTGACTTTGGTTGGGACTGATTCATAACTCATTTGGTATAATTCTTTTAAAATATTGCATACACATTTTTTATTATTAAGGCTCAATAGCGTAGGTCGTGAAAATCAAGTATATTGGAAGGTGATCGAAAATCACTATGTCGTCTCTAGGATCTTTGGAAGACGCAATTAGCCGTTGATTCAAGCTACTATCAAAGGCTAGCTATTAACTTCATATACCTTGCAATATTTCCCTTCATATATTAGGCAGTTTCACAAATGTCTTAACCAATAGTGGGAATATACTTGAGGAAGACTTGGGTGAGACTTGACACGAGGTGACTTAGGATAAAACTTGTGCTACCTTCATACTCAAAATATGTTAATGACTGACACTTGAATAAGCCCTAAGATCCTTTTAGCTCTAATTGATCGGTAATCAGCGTTACAGTGCTTTTCGGTATGCGGTTAGGTGTAGGCTTTTATGTCGCTCGCGACACGACGGCTAACGTCCTTTGGTTCAAGTACTAAAAGAACGTAGGTCAAAATGTTTAATATTAAAGTTTATTATATTTGTGTAACGACCCATCTGGTGTAATGGTTGAGACGTCAGCTATTACACCGAGTGTTCCGGGTTCGATCCCCGGGCAGTACAAAAAATTGTGTGCGTGAACGTGTCTGTTTGTATTGGTCAGGGTGTTGTCTATGTATATATGTATGTATTTACCAAAAAAAATTATGCATATAAATATTTCCGTTGTTTGTATCAATATAACATCCAATGTTTAGTTTGGGGCTAGATGACGCTGTGTATGTCAGTGGATATTTATTTGGATATGTATTTATTTATCTATTATAGAATTTACTAGGTGGTACATTCGGTACTGAGTTATCTAGACAGACATCACCTCAGTGTAAGAATTCGTCCCGTAAAATAGGAGTGTTTTTTGTAATAACTACCTACTTTTATTAATTTCCACCAACGTTTCACTGCCGTGGTCAGGCGTATTACTTACCACCTGGTGAGCTCACTGACCGTATCTTTCATTGTGTCATAAAATATATTTTTAATCTTTCAAAATAGTGAATTCGTGACTTACGCGGTTTCACAACATGTAACCGTTTACTGGTTTAATTACATAGCAATTAGCAGTCGTAATCGTTTTAAGGAATGACGGTCTGTGTGACCATGTTATGACTTTTAACTGACAGTTTTTGTGTCAGCGCCGCAATGCTCTGGATTGTTGCCGCATTTTCACACGTTCTAACTTTTGATGACGTGTTCGCTGCAGCTATCATATTATGCTGTCATAATTTTTGATGCGTTAAGTTGTTCTCGCATTATAGTTGAGAGTAATATAGAAATTTATTAATGCTGGATAGAAATGTGCAAATGCCAACCTTGTAGTTTTCTTCATTACTTTTAAGTCTCGAAGTGAACAGGGCGGTCAGGACGCTCACGTGATGTAAGTGATACGCCTGACCATGACAGAGCGGCATTGAAAGAGACCAACAACTGATAGACAGTTATTATCCTCCATCAATGCCGCCTGTACCTGTCACAGGAGACAACAGATGTTAGGTCTCTTATACCCGGTAATTTTACTAACTACAGTGCTCTCATCCCGAAACACAAAAGTGCATAGCACTCTTATTTGACAGGACGCTATCTGGCAATGCGATTGAATTAACCTAGACGACTCAGTATCGAGTTTACCACCAACCATAATGTCATGGGTAGGCAAACCAGTAGACGGTCACTTTTATCTTATAAGTGAACGAGACGGTTAGTGCGTTCGTCTGGTGGTAAGTGATACGCCTGACCATGACAGATGCAGTGTAAAGAAAATGAATAGCAAAGGAGTCATTATTTGATGTTTTCATGTTATCAGGACATTCGTCTCGAAAAGGGAAATGGGAAAGGTGAATAGGCTAGGTAAGGAGTTTTGAGTCTTCAGTACTCTTTGCTCACTCGACGAAACACAACACGAGCTGTTTTACACTAGTTTTCAGTAAAGCCGTGTCATCACTAGAGCGTCGGTGGCTCAATGGTGTGGACTGTCGCCTTCCTACCAGGAGGGCTGAGATTCAAATCCCGACACGTACCAATGTGTTTTCGAATTTTCGAAAATATGTACGTTATCTGACGCTCTTACGGTGAAGGAAACCTTCGAAGAGATTGGAAGGTTGTGTGTGAAGTCGTCCAATCCGCACTGGGCCCGCGTAGGCTCGTGCCCCTCGGTGGGGACGTTTAATGAGCTGATGATGATGTGTCATCACTACGACGATGCCAAAGCATGACTCTCCCACATAACATTTTGTTATAGTTGAAAAATAAGATACTGTTACTTAATAATTCTTCGCCACTCATTAGCTATTGCAATGGGCTGTTTTTTTTTGGAATCATTTGTGAATAGTGCAACGCTCACCAGTTTCGCTGTCTGATTGATACAGCCTTATTACATTTAATGAATTTCCATTTACAAAAACAAATACCCATTCGTTATTTAATAACGATTGAGTCCATTAAATCTTATCCTATATCCATCACAGGAATGAATTGAGGCAATTAACTTATAGTAGCTTGAAATTAATTGTTTATTTAACTATGACATAGAGTCACGTACCGGCTTCCGAGTCCGCTGAGTTATATGGACTTACTAATGAGCTATTCATAGATATGTTGACTAATAACTCTGTACTCGACGACTATTGTACAGTGCTAGTAGCGTGGGTTTGAAACCATTATCTTTAATAATAGTTGCGATTTTAGGGTTCATTAGCCAAATGGCATACAACGGAACCCTATAGATTCGTCAAGTCTGTCTGTCTATCCGTCGTATGTCACACCCTTTTTATTCGAAGTATTATCACTAACTATTTAAACTTTGTATGTTAAAACCTAAACCTTACTTTGTATGTTAAAAACCAAAACCTTTGGTTTTGACAAGAAACTTAAAAAAATATATATTGGGGTTCACCATACATTGAACTGAAACTTAAATTTTTTTTCATCGTACCTCCCGAGTGTTGTATTAATGTGTAGATCTTGAAAAATGATATCGAGGTTTCTAATATCATCTTTTTATAAATTGAATAGTTTACGCGAGAGACACTTTCAAAGTTTAAAAAATTGTGTCCCTCCCCCGCTCATTTCTAAACTATGGGATGAATTTAATTTTAAAAAATATATGATGTACATTACTATGTAATCTAACAACGAAATTTAGTTTGGACGATATCTAGACTGTAGTTTTTTTTATACGTCATAAACGGTGAACCACTATTTGCTCATATTAAAGCTGTGCCTAAGTAATTAAAAAATATTTTATTTTATTTGACTTGCTGCTGCGGTATCCTCCACGGGCGAGTCCAACTCGCACTTCACCAATTTTTTATGTGCTGAAGGACGGTCAGAACGCTTATCTGATGGTAAGTGATACGCCTGACTATGACAGAGCGGCATTGAAGGAGACCAACAACTGATAAACAGTTATCACCCGATCCAAACCCACCGCTCGCACTACCGGAGGTAGTAACCCATATTCATATATATCTACTATGTAACGATTTTATATTGTTTTTCACACTGCATTTTTCTCTTTTTTTGCGCATTGTTATTGATAAATGTCAGACAAGTCGACATCATACGCAAAACAAATAGATGCGATTTACGACAACGCATACAACAGTTCTCTCTCAGGAAAAAGTTAAAGCTTCTTTCCTCATTCGTCAACACGTCAGCGAAGTGTCTCATTTCAACTGTATTTCGAGGAAACTGAATTCGCGAAAGCGATGAAAGCTCTTATCTGATGTTGTGAACAGACGATAAAACAAAAGAATACTACGTGTCTCTAGACCACAACGTGTTAGTCAAAGAGCCGGAAGTATAAAAGTCCTATGGATCGGATACATGACCAATTTTTTTAATATAGTCTGAGAAACCATAAACTAAAGATCGACACCCCTGAAAATGCCTGATTTAGCCCGCATGAAAAATTATGACCTCATTTCCGGTTGTAATTCTAGATATTGTTATTATAAATCATACAAAACATTAAAAAAATGAAAATAAAGTATTCAATGTGCAGAATTGAATTGTAGAGCGTCGATGGCTCAATGGTGTGGACTGTTGCCCTCTTAACGGGAGGGCTGAGGTCCAAATCCCGCCACGTACCAATGTGTTTTCAAATTTTTGAAATTATATGTACGCTATCCGACGCTCTTACGGTGAAGGAAAACATCGTGAGGAAACTTTCACACACGCCTGCGATGAGATTCAAAGGTTGTGCGTGAAGTCGTCCAATCCACACTGGGTCCGCGTGGACCACTAAGGCCTAATCACCCTATACGGGTAGGCTCGTGCCTCTCGGTGGGGACGTTTAATGAGCTGATGATGATGAGTAGAATTGAGTTTTCAAAGGTAGACAAGTTCAATGCATTCACGAACGCGAGTCAACCACATTGAAAGAACGTACCTTTGATCGTGGTCGACTCATCGTGCGGGCAAAATCAAGCATTTCCAGGGAGTCAACCTTCAGTTCTATGGTTTCTCAGTATATATAAAAAATGTTCATGCAACTGATACATAGGACTTTTATATGGCCGGCTCTTGGACTACATGGGTAACACGATTTTAGACGATGCCTTAAATGATTTGCGTAACATTATATTTGATCTAGTAAGAGGCAGTTGCCTCCGTGGTCTAATAGGTTCAGTGTTAGGCTGCGTGTCCTGGAGGTCGTGGGTTGAAATCCAGGGAAATATTACTAAAATGTATGATTTTTCCCAGTTTGGTTACAATATAGCAGGCTGAATAACCGGATTCTCTGAAAATAAAGATTTCTTGCTTCGTAGGGCACGTTAAGCCGTCAGTGCTAGCTATAATAAATAAATAACAATAATAAGTATCCACTGACATTCACACAGCGCCATCTAGCCCCAAGTTAAGCGTGAAGCCTGTATTATGGGTACTAAACAACGGATAAACATACATATATACATTTTTTTGTAAAGACATACATATCATATATAGAGAACACCCAGTCCATTACAAACAGACATGTTCATGCACACAAATGTTTGTACTGCCCGGGGATCGAACCCGGAACCCTTTGTGTTGTCGACGACTCAACCGCTACATCAAATGGTTCAATGTTACCAAATGGGTAATCTATGGTTAATACCCACGGTCCACTGCATAGAACAAACCTTTCCGCACAGCATAGCTATGGGGAGATCAGGCCGTTATCCTCCACGCAGGGCCAATGTGGATTTGTGAGTGGACGACTACAATCCTAAGCTTGTAGCCGACCGACAGCTTAACGAGCCTCCGAACCACGGAATCATCTGTCTAAGCATATCATCAGGTGATAAATCACATTGATCGTTAGTGACGACCCATTTGGTGTTGCGGTTGAGACGTCGACTGCAACTCCAAGGGTTCCGGGATCGATTCCGGGCAGTATAAACATTTGTGTTCATGAACATGTCTGTTTGTAATGGTCTGGGTGTTTTCTATGTATAATATGTATGTATTTACAAATAAAAAATGTGTATAAGTATGTTTATCCGTTGTTTAGTACCCATAATGCAGGGTTCACGCTTTACTTGGGGCTAGATGGCGCAGTGTGAATGTCAGTGGATATTTATTTATAACATTAAATATTATTTATTTATTTTGGATAGTTTACAAGAGATACACTTATTACATTGACAATATACATTTGAAACAGATACAAGTAAGTAGTGAAGCCTTAATTAAAAACTGCCACGACACGCGCAGCTGACATGGAGGCAGTTTGGCAAATCGAAGTTAACATAATTTTAATGTAAAAAAATACGCTTTAAAATACTAACTTATGGAAATTGTACGTTACAATTAAGTGTGCAAGTGAGAACAAGAACATTACAGGTTGAACCCTGTAATTAATTTCCTTACCTAGGATATATTTTTTATTTATTGGTACAGACTTGCCAGTGACATACAATTATACACATGTACATTACAATGGAGTTATTTATGTGAGACGTGTAAAAAACATGTCTTTACAGGCAAATACAACATTATAATAATCAAAAACAAATTGTCGATTACAAAAAATGGGGGACTACCAACTTACATTTTCAACCATAAGTATATCAACTGGCTGAAAAAAAAACCGAAGATGGTGTAAAAATTACATGTAACAAAAATATTCTATGTAGGAGCAGAATCTAATCTCGCCACACACTTCTTTTAAACACACACAATCGTGAAAGAGGTCAATCATCATCATCATCATCATCAGCTCATTAAACGTCCCCAGCGAGGGGCACGAGCCTACCCGTATAGGGTGATTAGGCCATAGTCGTCCACGCGGGCCCCAGTGCGGATTGGACGAATTCACACTTGCTGCCGACAAACTGCATGTGCAGTTTGGCAGATTATTATAAATGTATCTAGTGCTTAAGTTTTTATTAAATAAATAAATAAAAAAAAAAACAAACAACCTTTGAATCTCTTCGCAGGCGTGCATGAAGGTTTCCTCACGATGTTTTCCTTCACCGTAAGAGCATCGGATAACGTACATATATTTTCGAAAATTCGAAAACACATTGGTACGTGTCGGGATTTGAACCTCAGCCCTCCCGGTAGGAAGGCGACAGTCCACACCATTGAGCCACCGACGCTCTAAGAGGTCATATCGCAATCCATTAAATTATTATAGGTCCGCATGCATCGATACAGTGGAGCAGATTTACCCAGGTTAGTTTTACAGGAAGGTAGACTAAAGATGTTTGTAATCGCACAAAGTGACGATCCCCACGGGATCCAATACACGATCTTCAGGTCAGGCATCGATCTCAGTTCGAAAGGTATACCACAGGCAGTAACAAAGAAATCATAAATATCAAAATACAAGAAACAAGTGAAACCGTTTTATCACCTTACGGTGGAACGTTATCCAGGTTAAAGCCGATGTGAATCATGCTACTGAGGTTTTATAATTCAAAGTGACAGGCATTGTATTTCCCCTGTTCACAAAATGTTTTCTAAGAAGCTAGCTTTGATATTTACTTCGGTACTTCCTCAAGGAGCTAATATCTACTTAAAGCTGTTTACGTTTTCTGTAACGATAAGCACATAACATAATCCCGTTTTTAGGGTTCCCTAGCCAAATGGCAAAAAACGGAACCCATATAGATTCGTCAAGTCTGTCTGTCTGTCCGTCCGTATGTCACACCCTTTTTTCTCCGAAACTTAAACACTACACTATTCAAACTTTGTAAGTATATGTATTCTGTAAACCGCTATTAGGTTTTGAAAAGAAACTTGATAAATATAATTAATAAGATAATAATATATTTTGGGGTTCCGCATACATTGAACTGGCACCCAAAATTTTTTTTCATCGAATCTCCTCGCATGGGGTATCAATTTGTAGAGCTTAAAAAATGATATTGAGTAGAATACATTTTTTTTTAAAAATTAAATAGTTTGCGCGAGAGACACTCTCAAAGTTGAAAAAATTGTGTCCCCTCCCCGTCTAATTTCTAAACCATGGGGTTGATAAAATCGAAAAAAAATTGTGATGTACATTACCATGAAATCTAACAACGAAATTTAGTTTGAACGATTTCTGGTGAGTAGTTCTTTTTTATAGTCAAAAACGGTGAACCACTATTTTTCATATCAAAGCTGTAGTAGTGCCTGAGTAAATAAAAATTACTTTATTTTATGTTACTGCTGCGGAACCCTCCACGGGCGATTCCGACGCGCTTGGCCATTTTTAATATTATTCTTATTCAAAAACATATACAAATTTAGTTCATAAGTCAATTCTAGATGTCACTAATCAATATATTCTGTATGACGATGTTAAGAGTTTTCTTAATTACTATTAGGTTTCGGTACTTTCTTTGAAATTACACATTCTGATACTTTTACTAGAAACCGTGGTTATATTTATTTAAACCCCTTTTCTTAGTTTTTTGGGACACTGTTCAACGTTTAATGTTTTACTCATTTTATTCAGCGTAGGTAGGTTAGTAGGTAGGTAGGTAGGTATTACACTATCGCATTGACGGTTTTGAAGTTAGGTACTGTCAAAGACCTGCATCTCTACATTTATTATAGACAGGCGTGACACTTACTATCAGGTAAACAATTTATGTCGCCACGTTTGCTCAGTAAATTTAATATTACTTATAGTTCATCTATAACGTCCTACTGCTGCTATGGCTATAGCTATTCCACGCGGTCCTAGTGCAAAAAGAGGGGTGTTATAAGTTTGACGTGTCTGTCTGTCTGTCTGTGAATATGTCTGTTTGTGGCATCATAACTCCCGAACGCATGCAGTGATTTCAATTTAGTTTTTTTTGTATTAAAGGTGACTTATGTACGAGTGTTCTTAGACATGTTTGATGAAATCGTTGAGCCGTTTAAAAGTTGTGAGGAGTGAAAGTGGGGAGAGTAACCGAATGACTGCAAATGTACTTAACCTACTTATAAAAAGCATGAAATAAAAATTAAATTAAAAATTAAAAAAAACCCCGACACGACGACAAAATTTTTAATTTAATTTTTAAGATACTCGTAGTTGCCGGTACCAACGGCAACGTGCCTTCCAAAGCAAGGAGGGTTGCGACAAAATATTTTATCGGTTTTCTAAACGAACGCACTACGCTCTGCCATCGAGATAACTAAATATATTTATTTATTATGTAAATTTTTGTCATAATTTTCACTGGTTTTTAGCTGTTAGTAAGATCACCGCTTGCTTCACTGGTTTTGCTGGCTTTATCACCCATTAGTCCGGGTGAAAACTGCTGAACCAGAAGAAGTTTAAGTCAGAAGAATATACTAGGTACCTAAGCCATAATAATAAATATGACTTCATACACTAATACCTCAAGTCATTGCAACTTGGCAATCAGTCGCACTACACCTTCACTAAAAGCATCAGCATACCGTTAAAATGCCAATCCCATACGCGGTAATCCGTAAACGCAGCTCTAAATCATCGACCGCACACCGCCGTACAATAAGTGAGTTATTACAAATGGTAGCGGTGCTGGGCATCTCACACGACTGTCAAATGTAATGATGTTTACGACACTTGCGGAATTGGAGGCTTGGGAAATGTTCGGGCAGTGCTGACTGGTCGGCAGATGGTATATCGTGCATATATTTTTTATCTTATAGTGTAAACAGAACAACCCTACATATAAGTCGGTTTTTTTTGGGCAAATTGACTTTCAAAATCCATTTATACATTATGCCTAACAATAAACAGTACAATATAGAACATATAATCAATAGAGTCATGAAAGCGAATAATTAAAAGACGAATAGCAAAGCAGGTTCATTGTGCGAATGTGGAAGGATAACGACGGGGATAACCCAGAAGGACTTACCTTGACCAAATTGTTCAAGTCCTTAAGAAGGCTAGGGTCCCAAGTAAAAGGAATAAAACAGCTTGTATGAAAATATTGATGGATGTGAATGAAGCTAGGGAAGTATGTCAGGACCGCGCAAAGTGGCGTTCCATCATCTCTGCCTACCCCTCTGGGACCATGGCGTGAGCTTTATTTTTTTATTATCAAATTTTGTAACTGATAAAGCTCTTTAGTTCACCGAAAATTGTTAAGATACTAAAATAAGACGAATAAGTAGAAATATTTAGACCTCATTTTCCTGATTCGAGATAAGGTCTAAAGTTTATTTGCCCAAAAACCCGACATATTGTGCTCTTTGTTAGAAGGGCAGAATGAGCCACCGACGCTTTAAACTAATCAATATCCAATAAAACCTTCAACCAGCTCATTCGTACAATAAAAACAACTACTACCCAACATCAGGTTGACGTACGACAAATGACTGACGACACGAGATCCGGTGAGTGACAGCCGGACCGATGGACATACGTGCGCTCCCACATGCATTAGAATCGTAATGTGTCTCAATATTGACGTCATGTCAGCAATATGCATTCTAGATGGGCAGTGCAGTTGTCGATGGGCTGACTGACAGGCTCGCGATTTTCGTAAATAATATCCCACCAAAATATTTCATGTAAAATGTGCCAAAACGACCGTATAAGGTTTGCCCTGTGAAAAAGCTATACAACTTATTGGTCAATTTCATCTAATCATTTGACAGGTAGTTCAGACGAAATTGAACCATTGCCTTATGGCAATACCGAATATCGAAAATGTCAACTATTACAGGATCAGAAGGATATCGTAACTACCCCCACATAATAATCGAAATGTTTCGTTTAAAACAACGCGATCGGCCTACAGATCAGATACAAATAGAGCCAAGCATCTATACAGCCATAGTCTACCGACCCTAATTTTAACAAATCTTACATATCATTAAACATAAATAATAAATAAATTGCTTTCATTTTATAACTGAGATAGATCCCATGATAAAATAATGATGACGACTTTATTAAGGCGAGGGTTATAAGCACTTATCAAAAAAAAACTAACCTTAAATTAGGATATTGAAACTTGAAAAAAGACAAGTTTTTTTGCTAAAATTTGTGTTTGAAGTTAAAAAGGCAAATAGTGCAATGTCCTCCCTAAATAAGGCACGGCAACAAAATCCCGTAGCACACCACATACCTATATACAAATAACCATCGTATATTTTACAAGGAAGCACGAAAATATGCAGTGACATTTATAAAGGTATCCATTTTAGGGCGCAATTCGACGACGCGTTATACTCGCAAATCACTATAACAAACCATCGACAGCTATAATCCCAAAACCCAATTACCTCTTTATAGTGGACACATTAGCATATTAATCTTCCACGGTTTCCATGAAGGCGTTATTTCGTGTTGCGTGTAATATAAGAAATCAGAAAATTGGGAGATGACTGACAACTTGTTGGGCGTCATTTCACCAAATTCCTGTAAAATAAACATAATATAAATGATAAAATTTGCAAGTAGATCCTGCGTATGTAAAACTAATATTACCAAAGAGTGGTTCCACTATAGAGCTAGGATGTTATTAAAACTGTGTATAAAATTATAGAAATTAAATTTTAATTACGATAATTTATAAACAAAAGAGTTACACTTGCAATTAAACTTTAAGCAAAAAGTTACCAACTTTGAAAACCCTGCAAGATAAAAATGTTTAGGAATAATACGATATTGTGTACGATTCGAAAAAGAGCAAATATACATCCATATTTATATTATAAATCCCAAAATTTTATGTAAACGTTGCCAAGACGACTACATAATGCTAGTATCTTTGTTATTTAAATATCACATATAACACAAGGAACATATTTAAAA